>MU869742.1:26009-39851 GCA_036418205.1 Ostertagia ostertagi | reverse complement strand
GGGCAATGATCGGTTAAAAATGGAGTTTCATAAGAAAGTAGAACGAGTACAAGACAAAACGTACTCTGGTTATGATTCGTGTGGTTCTTTGATTTGGCCATCTTGGCAAAATATTACCTGAAAACAAAGCAGTAAAAACCGCAAGCCACAGTAAAGCTCCAACGTGACGCGAACGTTAACTCTTCAAAAATATTCACAAAATCATCACAAGAATGCTGAGTTGTGAGCAAAACTTTTGTTTTGTTTGTTTGCCCACAAGTTTTGCCCACAACTCAGCATTCTTGTGATGATTTTGTGAATATTTTTGAAGAGTTAACGTTCGCGTCACGTTGGAGCTTTACTGTGGCTTGCGGTTTTTACTGCTTTGTTTTCAGGTAATATTTTGCCAAGATGGCCAAATCAAAGAACCACACGAATCATAACCAGAGTACGTTTTGTCTTGTACTCGTTCTACTTTCTTATGAAACTCCATTTTTAACGATCATGCCCCCCCCCCCGAATTTCATTTCGATCTGTGATTACTCTTGTAGTGTGATCATAATAGAGGCAGGGAGTAGCCGGGAAACAAGATTCATCAAGCCTTTGAGCTTTTGATTCAACGTGGTGCTAGGCTATGGTTTCCTTACCAAGGCAATGTTCATAGCTCACGGTTTTGGGGATTTGTGGATTCATTGAAAAGAATGTGTATGTTCTGATCCGAAAGTTCGGCGACTCAGCTGAAAAGATTGTATGGACATCGACTCAATCTTCTCCGTTCATTCGTTAATGCAGTGCGTCGACGATCCTTCTGATCGTTCCTTATACATTTCTTGCAGCATAATCGCCGAATCGTTCGAATTTTGAGCTATGAGCGGTGCCCAACAGGGTCCAAGCAACAACCCCAGATCAAATTGGTGGAGTAGCAGTTAATGAAATTGTGCATGTAGAGACTGAAAGCTGAAGTAGAAAGTTTGCAGACCGCTGATTAAGGATTAGGATTAAGCAAGACATCTCCTCTTCTTCCTTATATCTCGTTCATTACCTCACATTAGCCATATTAGCTCACTTTGCAAGGCTTTAGCACCATTGTCGCGCACAATTTTAGACACGACAAAGGCACTTCTGGGATACGTGTGCGTACTCTATCCTGCTCACAAAAAGATTGTTCGGCACACAACCTCATCCAGGGTTGCTTTAATTTTTGACTTTTTTTTCCGACGTCCAGGCGTCGAAAAAAGGAAGTCAATTTGGTCTAAAATAAGGAAATAGTGTATCTTTCTATGCCGATAGGATTATGATTGCTTTTCCATTGGAAGGCGAAATGCTAGGCAAGCGTTTATTTGGGAAGTAACATTGGGTATTCTAACTAGGAGACCGCTTGCTCCCAAAATTTGAGAACAACTCCGAGATCGAAACGTTTGTAATATATGTGCTCGGCATCAAGGACTAACTCTTTCCTAGCAAACCCCAAAAAAACTGCAAAAATCGCTCTCACTGATCGCTGTGTTATTAGCGGGGGAGGGAATGTCTTAGCGCAGCAGTTCATTCCAGCAGGACTACTTCACTTTTCCGCAGAGCTAGGAAGCTCTAGGTGTGTGAATCTGTTTTGCTTGTGCAGGAAGGCGACATGGTTAAAAAGCATTGAGTGCTCTGCGCCTCGCATTCTCTCCCTCCTAGTACGTTAGTGTGCTCTGCTCCCAA
This sequence comes from Ostertagia ostertagi, assembly GCA_036418205.1. NCBI lineage: Eukaryota > Metazoa > Nematoda > Chromadorea > Rhabditida > Trichostrongylidae > Ostertagia > Ostertagia ostertagi. Next base: position 38,171 of record MU869742.1, on the reverse strand, counting down.
TAAGGGAATCAGTGCATTTCTCTATTGTTCCAACTATAAAGTTGTTTTCCCTGTGTGGAAAGGTAGATTTCTGCAAATTCATACACAACTGTTCTAAGCAGTTTGTAGACGGCAACAATGACTAGGAATGTTCTGGCGATAAACCAAATTTCTCGGGAATTACTGGCTTTGTTGGGAATCGGTCAACTTAGTTAGCCGACCGGATTATCCACTTGTTCTCATTTATCTTCTACTTCTTTTCTCTCCTCTTCTGTTAGGAGCCTCATTTTGGTTTTTAGTAGTCCTACAACACGCCGTAACCGGTATCTGAATGCTCGAACACCATGCAAAGTCCCACATGAATGTTCCGAGTTGTCACGGTAGTCGTAGATTGAACATATTTTCGGCTTACGGGAGCCATCACGTTTTCAACTTTGAGAATCTTTTGTGTTAACGGGTACTACAGTTTGAAATCTATCACTTTTACTCTGAAGTGAACTTAAAGGAGAAGTCCACGATAAGAACGAAGGTCACTGAAGGGGAAATTGCATTGTTAGGAACAGGCGGACCTCCTGAGGGTGCTGACCGTTGCGCAACAGGCAGCGAAAGATTTGACTCGGCGATCTAGCATGGCTCACTCTTGGCAGCGTGCGGGTACGCCCACCGACTATCTAATCACTCGCCGCAGGTCTATACGCGCGAGTGATTAGATAGCAGAGAGAGCGTAGTGTTGAAGAGGGCACAGCGATGAGAGTCGCATCAATGCGCAAATCAACGGGCAAGGAAGGGGTCCCATTTCTCGGGTTTCGGGCCGTTTCAAATGGTTTCTTCTTCATCCCTGCTCCACTGCCCCTACCCTTATTTCCAATGAGCTAATTTTCATCGTGAAATTCTGCCTTCAAAGTAATACCTTCACAGTATAAACAATCAGAAGTCGTGTGCTAGGATTTGTTCTGTGGATGGATGGATGACTCACTATCGTAAGGTTTGGTCGTTGTTGCTGGTTCAAATGTGCGCATCATTGCGCTAATGGGTCTTACAAAGTCAGGTCATTTGCGATTAATCTGAGCATTTTGGACGACATGCAATTCCTGCATGCAACGTGGATTACGGCGTAGCGAATAAGGTAGCCGATAGGTAGATATACATGGTAATGCATCGCGTTGATGCGATTTTGCTCAAAAAAGCAAGTTTCTTGCCCTCATTATCAAGCGCTGTAACCGATTTTATCTGGGGATGTTGCTCTGAGGAGCTTTGCATGTTTTTTTTTCCCTTTTCTCAATATAAAAATCTTTGACAGTACTCTGATGTCGTTTACTCATTTTTTTCATTTCAGACAGGAAAGCTCACCGTAACGGTATCAAGAAGCCGAAGAAGCAAAGATTCATGTCGATGAAGGGTGTTGACCCTAAATTCCTCAAGAATTTACGTTTCGCTAAGAAGCACAACAAACGACATGTTAAGATGGAATCTACTGCCTAAACTTGATTGTTGATTCTTTTGTTATAAACTTTTGTTATTTTCTCTGTCCTACATCTTCTGGTTGAGTCCGTATCAGTACATTCAAAGATTTTCAATAGTGATGACTACATCAAAGGTTGTAGAACTTGATTGGCAACAAAGACGAAAAGTCGGGTAGCGAAATAGGTGATGTTTTTCGTCACAGCCGTTATAATCATGAAAACACGTTAACGTACGTCCATTCAAAAAGCAAAACCTGCGAAAGTAGGGGGCAGATGTGGATATGTTTGCTTTTTTCTCTTGGCGAGATCATAGGGTGAATGTCTCCTTCTGCGAACGTTTTCCACCATGTTCGATGTACTTGTGCCTCCTTTTGTGAGATACTAAGTACAGTAGTTGCCACTAGGTGTTTGCCTCATTTTGTCTGATTTGGTGGAGTAGAAGTCAGCATGCCTGAACTCGTGAATTAATGCCGACCAGTATCGCTGGTACTCAACTGAACAGTGAATATAATGGGAAAATGAGCGTGCAAAAACTTGCACAACTTGCAAATACAGTATCTGTTGTAGTGTAGGTTATATCGCTTGTTGTCGGGGATGGTTGCTACTCAGGGCTCGCCTCAAGATTTTCGATCTTGGACAGCTTTTAGAGAATCATTTGGTAGTCTACCTGTACAAAACAGCTGATTATTTAAGTGAATGCGGGAAGAAGTATTACTTCGCAAACTACTTGCCGATGGCGAAGGAACGGGTGAAGAAAGGCGGTTCCAACTGCTGAACGGATGTCTTCGATTACTACGAAATCCTAGCACCGTGAGCAAGGCAGAGGCTGTTAAGGCGCTACGTTTAGTGAGTTTGAAGCGATTTTAGAAGGTAGTCATTTTCATTGTCGACATTCAGCCCAGAGCGCCAATAGCCAAGCATGGAGAAAATTTTCGATGAGTCTGGAATCTTCAGTTGAATACCTGTCGTAATATTCCTGGAATTAATCCGTAAGATTCTTCATGTTATCTGGTTTAGATTGATTCTCTGGAACTGTCAATGCGAAAGCAACGCGAAATTGCTGAAATGAGTGAACGGCATACGAAAGAATACGAGGAGATGGCAGAAAGAGTGGATAGAGAGGTAACTACTGGAATGTTTCTTCACCGCGATCATTCAGAAATTCGAATACAAAATTTTCTGGCAAAAGAAAGTACAAATACATCGAACATGGTGGAAAAAACTCGCAGACGGAGACATTGAGCCTATGATCTCGCCAAGAGAAAAAAAGCAAACATATCCACAATCTGCCCCCGTCATTTCGCAGGTTTTGCTTTTTGAATGGACGTACGTTTTCAGCACAGAAACGATGTTTTCATGATTATAACGGCTGTGACGAAAAACATCACCTATTTCGCTACCCGACTTTTCATCTTTGTTTGCCAATCAAGTTCTACAACTTTTGATGTAGTCATCACTATTAAGAATCTTTGAATGTACTGCTACGGATTCAACCAGAAGATGTGGGACAGAGAAAATAACAAAAGTTTATAACAAAAGAATCAACAATCAAGTTTAGGCAGTAGATTCCATCTTAACATGTCGTTTGTTGTGCTTCTTAGCGAAACGTAAATTCTTGAGGAATTTAGGGTCAACACCCTTCATCGACATGAATCTTTGCTTCTTCGGCTTCTTGATACCGTTACGGTGAGCTTTCCTGTCTGAAATAAAAAAAAATGAGTCAACGACACAGAGTACTGTGTCGAAAGATTTTTATATTGAGAAAAGGGAGAAAAAACATGCAAAGCTCCTTAGAGCAACATCCTCAAGATTACAATCGTTAGCCGGGCTTGAGAATAAATGGGGCAAGAAAGGACTTTGTGTTTTTTTTGAGCGAAATCGCATCAAATGAGATGCATTACCAATGTATATCCACCTATCGGCTACTTTACTCCTACGCCGTAATCCACGTTGCATGCCAGGAATTGCGAGTATGTCGTCCAAATGCTGAGACTAATTGCCAAATGCTGGACTTTTTAAGACCCTAGTGCCATTGAGGCGCCACTTTTGCACCGCCGGCAACGACACCTCTGTACTAACTAATCGGGCTAATCCTTCCATACACTGAACAATATTACTTAGCAGCGATTTATACTGTGGGATGTTGCTTTAAAGGCAGAATTCACGACGAAAAGTTAGCTCATTGGAAATAAGGGTAGTGGTCAGTGGAGCAGGATGAAGAAGAAACCATTTGAAACGGCCCGAAACCCGAGAAATGGGACCCCTTCCTTGCCCGTTGATTTGCGCATTGATGCGACTCTCATCGCTGTGCCCTCTTCAACACTACGCTCTCTCTGCTATCTAATCACTCGGTATAGACCTGCGGCGAGTGATTAGATAGTCGGTGGGCGTCCCGCCCCGCACAACCGCGTCAAGAGTGAGGCCATGCTAGATCGCTGAGGTCAAACCTTTCGCTGCCTATTGCGCGTCGGTCAGCACCCTCAGGAGGCCCACCTGTGCGCTACGGTCAACACCCTCAGGAGTCCGCCTTTAGCTATACGATGCAATTTCCCTTCAGTGACCTTCGTTGTTATCGTGGATTTCTCCTTTAAGTTCACTTCAGAGTAAAAGTGATAGATGTCAAATAACAAGCTGTAGTCCCGTTACCACAAAAGGTTCTCTATTAAGAAAGAAAACCAACCTTTATGAAGGCGAAAAACAATTGAAAAGTATTCGCTCGCTTCTCCCCCCGACGACCTTATTATTTCTTCAACTGAAAACGATGACGGCTCCGTAAGCCGAAAAATGTTGTCAATCTTACGACTACCGTGACAACTCGAAACATTCATGTGGGACTTTGATTGGTGTTCGTGCATTCAGATACCGGTTACGGCGTGTTGTAGGACTACTAAAAATCAAAATGAGGCTCCTAACAGAAGAGGAGAGAAAAGAAGCAGAAGATTAATGAGAACAAGTGGATAATCCGGTCAGCTAACTAAGTTGACCGATTCCCAACAAAGCCAGTAATTCCTAAGAAATTTCGTTTATCGCCAGAACATTCTTAGTCATTGTCGTCGTTTACAAACTGCTTAGAACAGTTGTGTATGAATTTGCAGAAATCTACCCTTCCACACAGGAAAAACTGGACCTGTACCAACAATTTTATAGTTGGAACAATAGAGAAATGCATTAATTCCCTCATTGGGAGCAGAGCACACTAACGTACTAGGAGGGAGAGAATGGCGAGGCGCAGAGCACTCAATGCTTTTTAACCATGTCGCTTCCTGCACAAGCAAAACATGATTCACCACCGCCTAGGCTTCCTAGCTCTGCTGGGAAAGTGAAGTATCCTGGCTGGAATGAACTGCTGGCGGTAGACATGCCTCCCCGCTAATAACACAGCGATCAGTGATATTACAAACGATTCGATCTCGGAGTTGCTCTCAGATTTTGGGAGCAAGCGGTCTCCTAGATAGAATACCCTATGTCACTTCCGAAACAAATGCTTGCCGAGCATTTCGCCTTCCAATGGGAAAGCAATCATAGTCCTATCGGCATAGAAAGATACTCTATTTCCTCATTTCTAGACCAAATTGACGTCCAATCCATACATTTGGCCAGGGGTCGGACTCACTACCTTTGGAATGGTTTGGAATTTTTTTCGACGCCTGGACGTCGGAAAAAACCGAGGCGCAGCCAAAAATTAAGCAGGTCCTGAAGAGATTGTGCGCCGACAATCTTCATGCGCGGGATAGAGTACGCCACGTACCAGAAGTGCCTTTGTTGTGTATAAATTGTGGGCGACCAAATGGTTGGCTAAAGGTGTATACATTGTGGGCGAACAATGGTGCTACAAGAGCGCTTGGCAAAGTCCTACTAGCGCTAATGTGAGGGTAATGAACGGGATCCTAAGGGAGAAGCGGAGGTGTCCTTGCTTAATCTAATCCCTCATCGGCGTCCTGCAAACTTCTCTTCAGCTTTCAGTCTCTACATACACAATTTCATTACATTTCAAATGTATGAGGAACGATCAGAAGGATCGTTGACGCACTGCATTAACGAATGAACGGAGAGATTGAGTCGATGTCCATCCAATCTTTTCAGCTGGGTCGCCGAACTTTCGGATCAGAACATACACATTCTTTCAATGAATCCACAAATCCCCAAAACCGTTGAGCTATGAACATTGCCTTGGTAAGGAAACCATAGCCTAGCACCACGTTGAATCAAAAGCTCAAAGGCTTGATGAATCTTGTTTCCCGGCTACTCCCTGCCTCTATTATGATCACACTACAAGAGTAAATCACGGATCGAAATGAAATTCAGGGGGGCCATGATCGTTAAAAATGGAAGTTTCATAAGAAAGTAGAACAAGTACAAGACAAAACGTACTCTGGTTATGATTCGTGTGGTTCTTTGATTTGGCCATCTTGGCAAAATATTACCTGAAAACAAAGCAGTAAAAACCGCAAGCCACAGTAAAGCTCCAACGTGACGCGAACGTTAACTCTTCAAAAATATTCACAAAATCATCACAAGAATGCTGAGTTGTGGGCAAAACTTTTGTTTTGTTTGTTTGCCCACAAGTTTTGCCCACAACTCAGCATTCTTGTGATAACTTTCGCAGCGCGAACTGCGGCGTAAAACAGCAGTTATCCAATAAAAACAATTCACAAAATCGTTTCACAAAAAATCTATAACATCACTACTTGTACAATCCAAAGAAGGGGCACCAACACCTACCAGCTGAATAAATCTCATGAACAAAAGATTCATCGAGGACCGATTTTGAAGAGCTACTTCTTCAAAAGTTTGGATACAAGTTCAGAATTGAAAACTCAACAAAGCTTATGATCTAAACTGGGTAGGGTGACAAGATTCAGAAAAGTGTGACACAAAAAATAACGTCAAAAACGGTCGGGGATAGAACAACACTCAAGAAAGGCATTCATTCTGCTTCAACAGGAACTTTCGCTCATTTTGCAACACGTCTTCCGGACCAAAGGCAATTGTACAATTGTTTAAAAGAGCCAATACGTTTCCAACCGTACTATGACAATATCTTTACAAGTTAATACAAGAAAACACTAATAAGTTTCAAAAATCCCCAAAAAATAAGAAGTAGTTGACTGCAGCTCGTCCACTACTGTCGCCTTTCTCAGCCGCCTCTCTCTGTTCAGTGATGACTCCTTGCCCACTTTGACTGCGACGCCGCGTGAAGTGCCGCGAAGCACGGTTACGGTATTAAAACGACCCATCGCTGCAGGACGCGCACACTGCGAAGAAGCCATGTCCTATACGCTGGTAACGATTCTGGGGGCGCTTCAGCTCTCCAATTTGAACAGTTTTTTGGGTCTCATCAAGTAAGGGGATTGGTGTACCAGTCGGTACCAATGTGGTTCGCTAGAGCAGAAAGCGCCATCCAACCCCTCTATTCTGGGTGCATTTCATTATTACTAGCCTCAAAAAAAGCCAAGACCTTTTGCGAGGGTTATTGAGCGCCTGTGGAAAATAGCGCTCATTTTTCAGGCCAAGGCTGGTGCTCTGAATCAGGTGGGGTGCTTGTTTTCGGGGTATTGGTGGCTCTGATTACGAAGGATGTAACGCTTATTGCGCCAGCACCCACTCAGTAAATGACATATGTGTTCGCGATTTGGGCACCAATAAACCCTGTAGGAGAGATCTCGGCCAAGAAATTTTCTTGGGGATCCTGGAGCAGAGGGAATGGAAAAGTGCCCGTAGAAATCCCTTCATGGTCCAAGGGTTCCGTAATCTGTCGGTTTTGCGATTCCGGTGCGTAAACTGGAGTGGCGCCATGCGAATATACCTCGTTACGCGTGAGCAACAACCGTGAAATTTTCACCTTCACAAGGAGCCGTGCGGGTGGCGAAAAACACCTAGTTTTTCACATGATAACCTCCAGACGACAAATCCACGTTATTTCTATTGTCACCGCCATCGGGACACTCTTGAAGTTGTTTTTTCTTCACGGGTGCCCCGTTAGTTTTTTTTTCTGGGTAACAAGGTACTTTAGTAAGAACCTTTGTCGAGATTCACCGACTAACAAAGGCTGGATTGAATGCTGAAAAACTGTCTTGCTGTGCAATTCGTGGAGCGGCGGCACGTGCGGTCGCGCGACATCTGGCTCAATTGACTTACAGTTACTTTAAGGGTATTAGCTGGAGCAAGCAATGAAAAAGTATTCATAGAAAATTATGAGGATGTCCAATCATTTCAGGATCATCACATCTTTGATGAGAGTATTCATTGCCGCGTCAATATGCTGCGTTCATAGTTCGCGACTCCGGAGGTTAGGATTGTACGCGACCGCGAAAAACATAAGTATTGACGGGTACATTAGGATAGTAGTAGATTAGGACAGAAGGAGAATAGGATAGTTTGCTGACAAGATTAGATATATTGATCTATTCGCTCCGAAGACGCCTAATTGTAAGCTACATCATGCCAGCGATTCCAGTCGGTACGTACCTAATGTTTTTAGCTCAATATCCTCCTCTTCTACTATCCTGATATCCTGTCGCTCACTATCCTAATCGTTAGTCGCGAACTATGAACGCGGCTAAGAGCTGACCATTCGAAGGATACACTTCGCGACTATATACAACTAATCTGCCTTGCGAATGAGTTTGCTGAAGTCTGCAACCGTAGAGATAGGGTCACTTTTGTGACTCAAGACGCGTGAAATCGTCACTAGGTGCTCAGAACTTGCAACCATGTACACCTTAACCAGCCATGCACGCCCACTGTTGTGGTGTCTACGTCTCACTCTATGCCGTTCCCTCGCTTCCGAGATACTTCTTAATGAGCTGTCTATATCCCACACTCTCTTACTGTCCAAAGAGAGATGGAGCTAAATTGGGGTGTTTTCGGTGATTTCTCTTCCTTTTCACTGCAGGCACTTTGAAATACTGTTTCATATTACCCCATATCTAGCTTCTTTCTGCTAGTTGCGGAATGAGCCTTAAAGGCAGCGATCAGAACAGCGGTGGTGCGGTCTTGATGACGTCATTGGAATTCATCGGTGGAAGGGTGTTACGAGGCGGTCCACATTCCTAGCGCTGCCGGGTCTGGCCAAGCAATATCGTTCAATGACGCCGTCAAAACGCTGGCTGGGCAGTCCATTGCGATCATGTCGGCTCTGACACCCGGTGGACCTCAATACGTCAGTAGTATATGTGGGGGCAGTACAGTAGCGGTAAAACTTATTCGCTAAAACATTATTTTCGTATTCTACGTGTTATTCTTTCCATTAAAAAAAGGCGAAAAGGGTGACTAAATTTTTTTTCTGGTTTGAGATTCAAAAAATCAGGGGCTATTCTAATAAGAAGGACACTCGATGCAGCACATAATGCCTATAGCAGCCCCAGCTTTTGCAGGGAAAGAAGCTCCGTGGTGGGTCTACAAGCAAAACGGGACCCTGGAAATTTTCTGCCCACGCATGGGATTACTGTGGGCGGTGCCAACTGTTCCACAGTCCTGCCCCTTCTAATTGGGAATAGGCTCATTATATGTCATATAATTTCCTGTTATCAGCAAATCAGTTGAGCTGGAATAAATTATGAAGAGCACAAGAACAGTCACGGCGAATTCATCCGATGACTACTATGGGGAGTTCACTTGTAGAAAAGAGGCATCCTCCATCTCAATGCTTTTAAATTTTGCATTTATATTAAAGTTTTCCTTGTTTAATTACTTCTTTTTATTTATATTATACATTTCTTTTATATTTCCGCTCTAGCTCTTCCGAGCATCTACAGGTGACTCTTGTTTTGCAGCAATATAACTCGGCAAAATAAACAGGAAAATGAAGGTAGATAAATAATACCGAATAAGGGACACCTCGAAAATTCTAGTATAAGAACAGGGTACGATGGTAAACGGTACGAAAACATGTTTTTATTTGGAGCAGGTATCAGTATGCATTCGCTTTATGTGCTTCTTCAGATCGAAATTCCGACAAAATCCTCTGCCGCATATCGAGCATCTGAACGGCTTTTCCTTCGTATGCGTGTGCATGTGGAAGGCGAGGTTGTACGACTGATGGAAGCCCTGAAAAGGTAAAATCACTTGGTGCGGAAACTTGAGCGAACTCCGTGGAACTAGTGGTAAAGCGTTATTCAAGGAAAAACCATATCACATTACGTAGGGCTACGAAAAATCAGCAAAAATTCCGCACACAGAAGTCGGAAACCAAAACGAGGGGTTAATTCTGCTCAGAAGCAGCCTGGGCTTAAACGAGGTAAGAAGTTAATGAGAACTCTTTCTAATTGCAGAATCCAGAAATCAAGGCAGTATGTTCCGATCTCCGAGTCCCCAACACGGAAGGCGGAAAGTGCGAAGCAACGCCTGTATACGCATTTCACTTTCTCAGATTCATGCAAAAGATCTGCAACCACTCGCCGCAGGTTCCCTAGCCATCCAGCAATAGCGTTAGGGTTGAAGAGGACACCGATGAGGCCTCACCATGCTGAAAATCAATCCGAGCTGCCGGAGGATGAAATGTTTGGTTGTCCCGATTGCTGCACGGCCCAGGATTCGATCTCCGGACCGCGCGCGTGGTAAGCGTTCCACTTGCCACAACGCCACTGCCGCCCTATATCCCAATATGGTCAAAAATCTCCCATAAGGTGCGATGATGTGATATCAAGCTGCTTCCTTTTGAGTCCCAGTTACCAGTCGAACGGGAATTTCCGCTACGGAAGCCATCAATAGGAACGTCAGGAGTCGTTCAATCCAAAACCTTTCAAAAGAAAAGCGGCAAGAAAACCCACTTTCTTGCATATAGGACATTGAAATCTTTTCCGATCTTCATGTGTCATTCGATGATTTCGGAAATTGCCATTTTGATGGAAGGCCTTGCCGCAAACGTCACAAACATACGGTTTTGTGCCTGAACTAAGAAAAGGCTGTGATGGGGATACCAAAAAAAAAGACAAACATGTAGAGTAGCAGTTGAGGTCCAGTTGCAGATCTCCACGAAGGATGAAACTGGGAATGATTCCCATTCTTCTCGTCTGGGACTTCTTGAACCACCCCAGCCACCGAAGATGACGTCTTATGGATGGAGCCACTGACCTTGGTGGAATCCGAATATGCGTGTTGAGCGTAGACGACCGATTGAAACTCTTTCCGCATGTCGCGCACTGTAAAATATAGAGGTTATAAGTTTTCTATATCGTATTGTTACTGTATCTAGGGGGGGGTAGTCATTCTGCTTCCACATTGTAAAACGGAAATTACTCTGCTGAATTCAACCAAATTTTCCAAATGAAAATTGAAGAGCACATTCCGATCTATGAAAAAACCTCGTGTCAGGCTTCTACACGAGCGATATCACATGAATTTACCACGGGCCCATGCTCCCTGGTTCCAGCTCGGCAAGGTTCTCGGCGCATCGCAGACTATTCCGAAGTTATCTCGAACGCTGGTTCTAAAGAGTTTCGCACAGTCAGAGCTATTGTCCCTATAGAAGGCTATCCATCAGCTGATGTTGGTAAAAATTTGGAAAAAGTTATGCAGCAGCTTCAGGCTGGAGCAATTACAGTACCTAGGTTTTCTTGAGCTCAAAGCCGACCGTAATTACCCCTGCCTGGAGCTGCTGCAGATTTTTTTTGAATTTTTTCAAACGTCTAACTGATGGATAACCTTCTAGGGACAGTAGCTCTGACTATGCGAGCCCCATTTTGAATCAGCGTTCCAGAAAACTTCGACGATGGCAGATGACGTCACATTCTGAGGGCAATGAAGGAGGGCTTGCGCCTACTTATAGAGGGACATTCGTGGAATGGCTTCAACGGCGGCTACAGTTGCCGAATTAAATGAAGGCGACATGAGCAAAATGTCTCTTTTTAGTCCTGCTCCTATAAAAAGAACATTTAAAAGCGTTTGCCGAAACTTTTCTCAGTAACTAATGTATCATTTTTTAGGAAGTGTTTTTCAGTAGGATTACCCATTGTTCAGTGCATATCCTTCCACTCAAATTTACTATTAAAAATCGAGTCCACAACACTGAAAAGTTACTTCGGCCTGATTGCCGACTTCGTTAATAGATATACGAAGTTCTATCAGTTCTCTAACCCCACCAGCAACTTATGGACAAGGACCGTTAAGCCAAGGCCCATACAAAAATCGCCGCACCATTTGCCGCGCGCGACGCTGCCCGCCGCGTGAGCGGCGTGACCTCATTAGCCGACGATTGAATTGACCGTCTCCTCCCCATTGAGCGATGATCTTTTTCAGCATATTCTCTTATCTGTTTATTCACACAGTATCACAAAACACCTAATATCAGAAAAACATCAATATTCCCTTTCTGAAGATGACTCTCACTTTACATGAATCTAGTTTGAAAAAATGCATGTCCTTGATCACTGGTTCCCTTTATATCAGGCTACTATAATGCCAGCGTCGAAGTGTGAGCCCCGAAGTAACCTCGCTGAATAATTCGCGTACGGTAGCGATCGAGGAGTGCCGATTAGCGCCACACTCGAGTAAATCCGCCTATTCATAGCGGGGGGCAGAGGGTGGCAATGGTGACGGTGAAGGTGACGTGAGCGCTTCAAGAAGAATCAGAGCATTAGACATGACACTGGCCGACGCTTGACGTAACTTGACTCATCTACAAGGTTATAGCTCTTATTCAAACCGTTCGCGACTTCTTTTTGAACGGAATGGGTAACAAGCAACACCAGAAAGCAGCCGGTGCTACTATTCAACCAGG
>MU869741.1:21361-39795 GCA_036418205.1 Ostertagia ostertagi | reverse complement strand
ACTTTTTTTGTTTTTATTCTGTTGTTATGGGAACAAATAATTATCGCTCCTCGAACGAAAGCAATTTAAGACTTTATCCTCTTTTTTGCTATGCATGTAATATGTGGAATGTCTCTGATAGCAATCAACAGTTCCATTTTAGATGAGGTTCATGGAATCGCTGCCATTAACATGCGGAATGTAATGCCTGCAAATGATGCGGCTCTTGCACGTTGCGAAGTGTCGCGTATTCGTCTTGTGTGTCAAAATGTTAACGAGAAAGGATTTTGGAGTGAAATTGATGCTACGAACGTCTCTATAAAACCCATGAAGGTGGGACAAGGTGAGTAGTGTTTGGTTGGTCATACAGATACCATCTGTAACCTACATATGCCAGTATGGAATTTTCAGCAAACTTTGGAATCCCCTTCGTTTGTGTTTCCTCTTAAAGCAACAGTCCCAGCAGGGTTTTTACCTTCGACACTAATTGTGGAACGATGCGCTAGCCCTAGTCAAGAACATAAGAAGTGTGACTGAACAAAAACTCACCTTGGAAAGCCGCTAGAAAGGGAGCTGAACGGCTTCGAAGTGGGCGTGGTTGGAATCGGCCGAGGGACTGCACAACCACGCCCACTTCGAAGCTGTTCAGCTCCCTTTCTAGCGGCTTTCCAAGGTGAGTTTTTTGTTCAGTCACACTTTTATGTTCTTGACTAGGGCTAGCGCATCGTTCCACACCATTAGTGTCGAAGGTAAAAACCCTGCTGGGACTGTTGTTTTAAGCATTTGGTCGCAAAGAAAAATTGTTTTCATGCGAGGCAATCCTTCCAGTCAGTTTGGGGCATTGGCGAAGGTAGAAAAGCTTGAACATTTTTGATCTGCTTTTGAATAGACAGGTGACAAGAATCGGAGGTGGAAAGTGGAGGTTCGGAGAATAGGCTGGGGAATTTTCTATTTCGATTCAATCGGTGTTCGTTTCTTGACCATTAGGTGCTGGGCCACGGCATAATCGTGAAGGAAAACTACCATTTAGCGATTTGAGGCAATTATTGCCCGTCTCTGCATCGAACAATCGCCCGAACGCCCCAATTATGGACTGTAGGTTTCAGCGGAGACTTTTGTTCCGCTCCGAACGTTTATGATGCATCACACCTTTCATATTGCACCGTTTCTCTTCTTCCTGTAAAGGTTTGGCACTATTGCACCACTATAACTCCAAAAAGAGTCAAAAAATGTTTTTCAAAGTTCGTCGATAGTGGTCACCCAGTGGCCTAACCACGAATACGACATTTGTTTTTGACGTTGACGCCACACGGTGCCAGTTCGCGCCAAGTTTGGCGCTATACCTTTTACCACCAAATTCCCTAAAACCCTTCGTGTGGGGTTATTTGACGTCCTAGTTAGGTAATATTACACCTGGCGAATATAACGCTGGCGCCATCTGGCGTCAGCTCGATGCAGCTCGAAACCAAATCAGCATCAGCCGGAATTCGACTTCGAGAACTTGATGCCGGGTGGAACGGAGAGAAATTACGGTCTATCAACTAAATAAAGTTCGATAAAAAGACAGTGGTGTAGTGGTGAGTGGTCTGTTACACCATGCGCCGACTCCCGCCAGTCGCGGAATCGATCGCTGGTCATGCGGTCGGCCCGATGCCAACCAAGCCTTCCATCCCTCCGGGGTCGGTTAATTGGTACCAGACTTGTCTGGGAGGATAAAAACACTGACTTGTACATCGGCTGGCCCCCGCAAGTCATTGTATAGGCCACATCGCATTCAAATGCCACTACGAATGTACAAATGGAAGTAGAATGCGTGCCGCTCAAAGAATGGGATTGACTACGGCAAACTATCTTGTTTTACGTTAGGGCGTCTGATACGACCCAGCCCCACACCACCACCACACCTACCACAATCAACCATGAAAGAATTTTCACACTCTCTGGTTCCCTCATGGGCGGAAGTGGTGTAGTGACAAGTGGCGCGCTTACCACGCGAGCGGTCCGGGGATCAAATCCTGGGTCGTGAGTCGCCCGGGCCAACCAAGCCTTCCATCCCTCCGGGGTCGGTTAATTGGTACCAGACTTGTCTGGGAGGATAAAAACACTGACTTGTACATCGGCTGGCCCCCGCAAGTCATTGTATAGGCCACATCGCATTCAAACGCCACTACGAATGTACAAATGGAAGTAGAATGCGTGCCGCATCCCAAAAAGGGATTGATCAACGGCAAATGCTTTATCCTTTATCCTTTTATCCCACCCCTTAACCATCATCACCTCATCGTATAACTTCGTATAATGAGTGTTTTTGTATCCGCAGCCTCGACACTATTACAATCGTGTATTTGTAATTATCTCTGAAAAAACCTTTCCTGGAGCGAGGCATCGAAGCGAGGAAGTGGGAGGGCAGGGAGGTAAATACGATCGAAGGAAACGAAAGTGCTTTCCACAGGTTTCGTGTGTTTTTCGTCACAGTTTCGAAAGGAATCGAAAAGTCTGACAAAAACAGCCTCTTGTCCACAAACACGACTCCTTCATCCCCCACAAATGCGTCTTCCCGGTCATTCTTTCCAGAGAGATGGTTAACATCGTTCAAAGCCCAGGTACTCGATCTCCCCCCGTTTTAACCTATCCGAACGAGCGGTTTATTCCAATCAGGAGCATTTGTAAGCACACGTGACGTAGATTTCAAGTTGGACCACAACTACGCTGCCATATTCCGCGGAAAACACTATAAACACGAGGTCTTACTGAAATATGACAAGTAGGCGGTGCACGACGGAGTCTGGAAAGGGTACAGTTTGCGTCCAGTGATGGTCGGAGGCAGTCGTGTTGCCATTATGTGGCATTGAACTGGCAGTCAGCGCAACGAAAGGAATATAAATAAGCATGAAAATCACCTCTGAAAGTTACGATCATGACTCTCCTCCCTGCTCGGATTATCCGGTGGACCGTTGACCTTTTTTTTCTAGTTTTTCTTTAATCCGCCTCGGAACGCTATAATTTCTGTCTCCATCGTCTGTGAATTTCTGGAGCGCATCGATTTTTCGTTACATTCGTTTCCAGTTCTTAATGGAATGCAGTCAAGTGAGAGATAAGGCGAATCAAAGTTTGAACATGAAGTGTTTCGTAAGTTGTTCCGAGGGTTGGCCGAAAACGGCAACTAGTATTCAACTATTTTAACTTGACAAGAGAAACTTGATGTCGATCATGCTGGAACATGTTATTGTAGTACTCTCATCATTCTTATCATTTTCTATGACGTAATCAGCCGTAGGTGTGTATGGAACGCCTCCTACTGGTAGTTGCTAGTAAATAAGTTACCCCTACTCTTCGATCGTCGTTCCCCTTTCTTCTCAGAGATGACCCATTCTGGTTTTTCGATAATCTCGCAAAGAAGTATTAAATCACCTGCTTTAGGTGAAGCTGTACCTTCCACTTCTACAAGTATGGGTAAGAAACAAATTTTCTTTTTTCTCACCTTGATTTCCACCTAACTTTGTGCGTTTCAAGGACACGATGCAGTGCAAAGCTGTAATTGCCATTCGACCAAGTGTTTCCTTTACGCAGCAGGTTTTGTACTTGGCGGAGCCGCTATTGGCTATTTCGTGAGTTTTTTGTTTATTCTACGACATCCATTCTTGGTCAGGTTGTAGCCGGCTGCCCATGAAGTATCCATCATTGACAGCCGAGCATTGCACGGCATAGGGAGCGTCATGCCACCGCCTTCCAACTTAGCTTACAATAAGTGAAGACGCGTGGCATGTGTAAAATAGTAGGCATCGATGAGTTTTTATGCCGCCAACGAAACCATTAAATTTAGTAAACACAGCCGAGCGCTCATGTACCTTATTAGTTTTTGCAGGGTTCCCGGCGCCGCAGCATGAGCCCTCCTGGGACAGCCGAGCATCCGTTCACCGGTATAGCTACAGTGCCATACACCGTTTTTGAAAGCTAGACTGGTTTGCAATGTGGATTAGTAGCAAGAGCAAAAACCGGTCAGCCAAAACAGGCTCCCAGCTCAAGAGATATAATTGTAAAGCCTGACACTCGGAATACACTCACCACTCTGTTAGCTTTCGCCGTGGGATGGACCCCATGCCGGTATGTTGCCGAACCAGAGGACCAGGCGCACGAACTAAATATGCTGTCATTATGCTGTTCACTATTCACATTTTCTACTTCCTCAGTTCTTTTAGTACCTTGATAGTTGGCAAATGACGTTTTAGATCACAGCAAGATATGTAGATGTTGGTGACTCCCGGCAAACAAATTATTGCTCGTGAAGCTTGTGGAGTAAAGCTCTTACGGCGGCAACGCATGGTTTACTTGGAATATTACCGGTCATCATAAGGCGAATTCGTCTCCCTTTTTTGTCTACCTCAATAGACGTAATTCGAGTGCATTTTTCGAAAGGTTTGGGTTGGCCCGCACCAAAATCTCCACTTTTCAGGATGATGGTTAACTGGGGTGAATATAGCGATTTTTCCTTTCGCTGAGAGCCAGGCATAATTTGGGGAACTTGGCGCTACATAGCGGTGCAAAGTTTTTTTGCTCGCCGTTGCTAACGAGCAACGACGGGCAGAGAAAAATTCTTCTCCCACAGCAGCATGTTCTCCAGAACATCTCAGATATAATTGTTTGTGACCGACCTTGGTCAGTGGTCAGACTGTTGTCGATTTGACGGATTTTGCACCAATTGGCAGGAGGCGACCGGGAGATGCCATTTACATCGCTGAACCATTCGATAATTTGGCGCTCATCAGTTCGTAAATTTCCGTCGCTCGCGAGCTTTGGCAGGCAGCGAGATCGCTCCAAGCGAATTTCCATCGCTCGGCCTTGATGTGGCCTCCTTTTGGCCGTTGTTGCAGGGAGCTGCGAGCGACGGGAGATTTCACGATGTCTCCGGCCGGTCGCTTAACGAACTGCTGGTGCCGTATATTATTCGGTGGTCACCGAGAACCTCGCAAAGTCTGACATCGTCCCTTGGTTGAAAAAAAAGAGCGCTGCTCATCAGGTAGCAAGGATAACCAACTACTACAAGCTATCTTCAGTCCGGGACCATTTCTACCGCGATTCAAAAAAGGCGAGATCCTGGGGCAAGACTATGGGCATTCCTTAACTTGTTACTCCCTTTTTTGTTACTTTTTTTCTCTGAAAATGGACAATCCTCGAAAAGTATGACTCACCGTGTGTTGCCGTCGAAGCAGATTCGGAGCTTTCACTAGCGATTCGTGCCGTAGACAACCATATCTAGTGGCTTGTAGCGCTTTTTTGCTGTGGTGAAACGTGAACATAAGCAGAGTTTCATCGTGTTTCTTTCAAACAGCGGTTTTTGTGAGCTTTGTTAACCATATTGATAACGCACCTGTTATGGTGCATACAGTAAAGTGGTAGATCTGCATTAGTAGAATGTATTTCAGATTGGGTACAAGTTGGCTATGCGCAGGGCTCGAGTAAACGCAAAGGTTCAACTTGCAAACGACAAGGTATTGATTGTTTTTCTTCTACTTTCGGAAAACTTCATTACAGCTCAATTAAGTGGTAAAATATGTACTGAAATGTTTTTGTTTCTTTTGAGGTAGTTGATACCGTCGATGTGGAAGATATCGGAGAAAAGAAAGCCTTCTGTCGATGTTGGAAAAGTGAAAAGGTTGGTAAAATCTATTGTAAATTCTGAGAGTTGAGCTTTTTGAGTAGTACAACCCCTGTTATAAAATGGTACACATCTCGTCACGTGAGTGATTCGTTCCTTACATGATTCGCAGAGATTCACTCGCTTTCCGAAGTATCTAGAGAACCTATGGAGCTTCAACCTCCGTCTTCTGAATGGTTCATAGAACGGTGAAGACTGGGAGGTTGAAAACTCCATGGCACTCTAGATACTTCTTCCTATGTTGGTTCCCATTTGAAATTTTTACCACTCGCTAACTGAAAGGCCATTCTCCCACTCTTTGTCGACTTGTTTACTTGATTACCGAACCGAAGATCGTTCCAAGAAAACTAGTAAATAAAATATGGAAGACATTTCCTGTAATATCAGACTTCGAAGGTAGAAGTTGTACAGTGGCGAAAGGCGCTATGGCACGCTTTTGCGTAGCGGAACTCTCCATAGGTCCTCTATCTTTCTTGAGTAAATTAATCGGTGAAGGACTTCTGATGTGGGCGCGATGTGTTGCGAACACCTCCCTGCGAGACACTTGATATCCATAGAGTGCAAGTTTGAGCTGCAAGTGATTTCGACGTCGTGTAAACTCGTGGTCCACAACCAACACTGGCAAATTTCTCAGGTCATTGTTTATGTCTCGTAGGTAGCAAGCGCAACTACGATTTTGAACGGAAGTGCAGTGCGTGGCGCATCCCAAAAAAGGATTAATCGACCACGAATACTTTATCCTTGAAGCAACAGTCCCAGCAGGGTTTTACCTTCGACACTAATGGTGTGGAACGATGCGCTAGCCCTAGTCAAGAACATAAGAAGTGTGACTGAACAAAAAACTCACCTTGGAAAGCCGCGAAAGGGAGTTGAACGCCTTCGAAGTGGGCGTGTCGGCCACCGATCGTAAGCCCCTCTTGCCAGCCGTGGAGATCGCGTGATTGGCTGCGGAGGCATTTGCGTGGATCGTGGATCGAGTTCAAATAGTCCCTGTGATCCCAAATCGGTCGCAAATGCCTCCGCAGCCAATCACGCGATCTCCACGGCTGGCAAGAGGGGCTTACGATCGGTGGCCGACACGCCCACTTCGAAGGCGTTCAACTCCCTTTCGCGGCTTTCCAAGGTGAGTTTTTTGTTCAGTCACACTTCTTATGTTCTTGACTAGGGCTAGCGCATCGTTCCACACCATTAGTGTCGAAGGTAAAAACCCTGCTGGGACTGTTGCTTCAATTCTTTTGCTTTTACCCAACGGCTTCAATTTCATGCCAGCGATCACTATCTTCGCTTTCAAAAGATGCTATAAGGTTTTACATCTACTCAACTTCGTTTCTCGCAGTTTTCCGTATTCGTGTCTGCCTGGCATAATCACCTTGTTTTATTCGAAGCACATACAACGGAAACCCGCGCCTCGCATCAATGTCGTCCCACGGGCGTAAAAGGCAAACACCACTGAAGATGGTCGTCACCGAGTACCGTTCTAGTTGTTTTAGGTCACACATCCTTACAAGTAACAATTGTGATACTCTGTTTTTGTTCTTCTTGATAAATTTATGAATTAGTTGGCGAGTTTTTCGATAATCTCCTTTGCACGAATAAAATAATGTGACGACTTGATTGCCTTTAGTGGATGGTATTCACCTGAGATAAATTACGTACAATACCAGTTAACTCCTTTCGTGTGCCACAAGTGATTAGAAAGAGGGCGTGCAGTTAAAGAATGCCAACATCAGCACCACGCGGTGAGTGTTCATGGAAAATTATCATATAATAACCACGCCTCTCTTCCCTCCTTTTTAACATGGTTTTCTGCGATCCTTTAAATAATCCACACGCATATTCTCTGAACAACTCGTACCTCATCTACCGTGTTCCTCCATCAGCTGCCAAAAATATTCACAATTAGGAAGTGGTGTCTTGAAGTGGCGCGCTCACCACGCGAGCGGTCCGGGGATCAAATCCTGGGTCGTGAGTCGCCCGGGCCAACCAAGCCTTCCATCCCTCCGGGGTCGGTTAATTGGTACCAGACTTGTCTGGGAGGATAACTCTAACATGTAC
This sequence comes from Ostertagia ostertagi, assembly GCA_036418205.1. Lineage (NCBI taxonomy): Eukaryota > Metazoa > Nematoda > Chromadorea > Rhabditida > Trichostrongylidae > Ostertagia > Ostertagia ostertagi. The sequence continues at coordinate 32,105 of MU869741.1, read as the reverse complement.
ATGGGCTGCCGGAATAGAATGCGTGCCGCATCCCCAAACGGGATTGATCAACGGCAAATGCTTTATCCTTATCCCTCATAGATATGATTGGATGACCTACTGGTAGACAACATACAGTATCTCACCTAGTGTAGCTAACGAATAGGTGGTTACTGTTACTTCACAACACGATAGCATTACACACGCTTCTTTTTCGAAAGATCTGTAGTAAGTCTAAAGACTGGCTAGGCTAGCATTACACACGTCCAAGTGCAGTGGCAAGTGGCGCTGCTTACCACAGGCACGGTCGGGGGATCAATTCCTGGCGTACGCCTTCCTGGCCAACTAAGCCTTCTACTCTTCAGGGATTAATTGATTGGTACCAAACACGTCTGGGACGATAAGAACACTGACCCTGGCCTTCGTAGGTCGTTGTGTTGAACAAATCACCTTCGATTCTGGATTCTGAGTAAGAGTGGAGTGCGTGGTGTTTGTTAATGCGGTTGATTATCAATATACCAGAAAAGCGGACCCCGCCACCAAGCCGGATAAACGCTGAAGAAGAAGTGTAGTGCGCGGTGGGTCCCAAAAAGGAACTAGTCTACGCTAAATGTTTCATCCTATTACCCATAGTTACCCCGCATTGCGAGGAGAAAAATGATGAACCATTGTCGTCTATAAGTAATGGCACATCGTCACAAGCAAACATATGTGGTCTTCGCGTCGGGAGAAATCCTCGATTACTTTTTATGGCACATAACACACTGAACTCTACCTACAGTTGAAAGACTCCAGCTCATATGATGCACTCGAAAATATTATTTTCGAATTCTCAACACTCCGATACCGTATAAGGCCAATGTCAGACTTTGTGAATCGAGCGATTTGCTAGAGTCCGCGGTCGTGCAGCGAATCGAGCCATCCGCTGTACGCTGTTGCGGGCGCTAGCGATTCGCTAGCGAATCGAATCGCTCGATTCGCAAAGTCTGAATGAATCGACCTTAATGAGTGTCGGTGCCTTTTACTGGTAAAAGCTCTTTGAGAGGAATCGTTCACGCAAAACCAATATGAATACACCAGTTGTAGTCAGTGACAATAGACAAAGTTTCACGCAGGAAGATTCACTTTAAGGAAGAGAAATGAACTTACGGAAACCACACCCTGTGGACGGTCGAGGGTAGGTCGGGGCGGAGCAAGGGACACGCGTATCATGCGACGCATCGAAGGAATCGGATTGGAAACGTCTAAGTTTGGAGAATAAAGAAAAACGATTGAAAGAATAGATGCAATAGGGAGAAATGCGATCGCCACAGATGGGATAGGTCAAATGTCCCTAGAGAAGACATTCCGAAAGCAAGGTGGAATCGTTCCCGTCGCCAAAATTTGTGGCAGATGTACGGCGGAAATTTAACAAATTGTTTTTTTTTCGGATTCAATAAAAACAAACGCATTTTTTTGTTGTTTTCGTTCTTTCGTAAATAATGGGTCTCAAACAAGCAATTTATGAGGAGAGATAGAATCATGATTTTTCGCGTGCATGATTCCTTCAACCTGGAATCGAAGAGCGTGGGAATTCTAACGATTATTATTATTTATTACACAAGCGAAGCTGTGTAAACAAACTCCGAACAATTATTCAAAAAAAACCAACAACTCCAGCGAACAAAATTGTGAATAAAAATTACAAAAAAAAAACAAATAATAGCACGACTATCATGCAAGGCCTAATGAACTCTGGCATTTGTCTAAAGTCTTTTTGAGAACGTTGTAACGTATTGACATTGGTTGCATCTTACTCAACTTCTCGACCAAAGGAACAGTTCTATGGGTAAAAAAATAACGTCTACAATTTAGCTTAGCTCTACCAACATTGTATTTGATAGTACCACCACGTGTAACAGATGCCCTAAGCGACACAAAGCTTTCAAGTTTGAAATTATCATTGTGGATGAGCTTGTGGAAGAACAGTAGATCATTCCGCTTTCTCCTAGACGCGAGAGAAGACAAACCAAAATTCTTATTTCTAGCAGCACTGGAAGGAATTTGATCATACAAAAAACCTAGCGCGCGTATCATAAGCTTTCTGGTGAAATTATTTTGAACTCTTTCCAACATATTGATTATTTTAAGCTTATACGGATTGAACACGGGAGTGCCGTATTCTAAGATCGGCCTTATAAAGGTCTTATAAGCCTGAAGAAGAACGGAGGTGTTCTTAGTAGAAAGAGCTCTGAACAGATTATGTACTAGTACTGTAGCTTTGTTGGCTATTACTTTGCAGTGCGCGTCAAAGCTCAAATTATCCGTGATCAAGAATCCCAAGTCCTGCACTTCGTTTACTTTGCTAAGACTAGCATCCTGAATACTATAGGAGTGTTTAGCGTTGCGCGGGCCTAGGTGTAATACTCGCGACTTCTCACTTGAAAGAGGGAGATCCCATTGTTGAGACCACTCGTTCACAATGTCAATCGCTTTTTGCAGTGCTCTAGTGTCCGTAGGATCCTCTATAGATCGATATATCTTCAAGTCGTCCGCATATGCACAAAACTTGGTAGGGTGCATAGAAAGGAGATGCATTAAATCATACGTGTAAATATTGAATAAAATGGGGGAGAGAACGCCGCCCTGTGGTACCCCGCTGGTGACCGCTCTAGGCATAGAAAAGGATGAGTTAACACGCACAACAAACTCCCTCCTGGAAAGAAACGATTGAAGCCACGCGATAATCCGAGGATGGATACCAACCATTTTCATTTTGTGAAGTAACTTAACATGAGGAACTTTATCAAAGGCTTTGCAGAAGTCAAAGTATACTACGTCAACACTTTTGCCCTCGTCTAAGTACTTAGTCCAGTCATTGAGCGCTTGTATCATTGCGGTAACCGTTGACTGCCCTTTTTTGAAAGCCATGTTGATTAGGAGATATAACGGAATTATTTTGCAAGTGAGACACAATCCGTTTCTTCAATATTTTTTCAAAAAGCCTAGCAAATACTGACGTTATACTGACTGGTCTGTAATTGCAGGCCTCGGTGTATGGTGGTTTTTTAGGTAATGGAGTGACGAGAGATGGTTCCATCAAACATCATGTGTTCTCGAATCTTCGATCACGCGTAGAAATCAAAGAGTTGTCAAGCAGAGAGAGGACGGAAAGGCTGCCTCGAGGGGTGATCGGTCGATGTCGAGTAGAAGAAGCTTAAAAGAGAAACGAGCACTTCCAAGATGAGCTGGTGGTGGTGAGTGGTTCCTGACACCTGACGGGCTCTGCTAGTAACGCCGCCTCGTTTCAGTGTATGCCCTTCAGGATACGCCTCTCAAGCCACGCCCTCCTCATCGATCGGATGGGTTAATGTGGTTACACTTGGGGCTGATAAAGAAGGATAGGACTAAGTATGTTAAAAATCTAAAGATTTACTTGGGATGGTAAGAAAGTCCTGAGCCGATTTTTCGAAAGCTCCAGAACTTTCGCTTATTGATCGATACCTAGAATCTGCTACGTGATAGATTATCGCTGTCGATCATACTTCTCCGCAGTAGGTATATATAGCCGGGTTGCCTTCTTTAACTTTAATCATGATGTCGATTCCACAAGAGCACTTTCGAGCGATCATCTTCAATGAATGGCGCTGCGGCACAGGAGCAGTGGGAACCGTCAACATTATCAGCATCGCATTGAAGGGACACCACTTCCATCATCAGTGCCAAGCTCTGGTTCGCAGGCTTCGAAGGAGGAGACACGGCTTCCGAAAAAGACAAGGTTGGGAAGCCCCCAAACAGTGGAAGACTCCACCGTTCTCGGCGCTGTCGAAGAGGATCCGGGAGTTAGCACCCGCAGCCTTGTGATAAGACTCGGGTGCACCCATCCCACAGTCCTCGGTCCCCTCCACGCCCTCGCCACAGGAAAGTGCCGACTCGATGGAATCCCTCATGTCTTGACCGATAGCACGCGGTTCAATCGGTACCCATTTGTCAGTTTCTCCTTCTTTGTCCGCACCGAAAGGAGTTTTTGGAAGGCATGATTACGAGAGATGAGAGTGGGGTCCTCTACGATTCTAACAAGCACAGTGCCGTGTGGCTCCCTCGAGGAGAAGACCCGCCGACACAAGCAAAATCGGACCTTCACCCCAAAAGCTGTCTTCTTTGCTACCTCTGGGATTCGTGAGGAATGTTGTATTATGAGATGCTCCCGCAAAGACATACCGCTACCGGCAGCATTTACGCCAGTCAGCTCCAGAAACTAGCGGACGCTGTTCAAGAAAAACGACCGAGACGAACTTCTGTCCACCTACTCCACGATGACGCCAGGCCCCACATAGCTAAAGAGACCCGTGCAAAATTGGAAGAGCTGATCTGGGACGCGGTTCCCCACCCACCCTATTCCCCTGACATTGCCCTCTCTGATTATCACTTACTTCATCCCCTTAAGGCATTCCTAGCGAAGAAAAAATTCACCAAAGTTGAAGACGTTGAAAGAGCGGTCAGCGATTTCTTTGACTCTCAGTCTGCTCAGTTCTGGGAGAAGGGGTCGCTGACCTGCCCATTAGGTGGGACTCTGTAGTGAGTAACAATGGTGATTATATTGTTGAGTAGATTCCATTGTACGTGGAATAAAAAAGCAAAGAACAAAAAAGTGTCAAACGGCTCAGGACTTTTTTACCACCCTAATAGAAGGTTCTGTCCAAACGATGTCTATTTTAACTTGAAAAGTACCTTCTCTCGAGATTTTTGTCTTTTGTTCTATACGTATCTGATGCTCTCAGCAAAACCGGAGTCAAATAATAGTGAAGTGCATAATTTGTTGGAACTCAATTAGCGACAATTTTATATTGTCCTGCAAACTGCTCAGAGGACGGCGACCCTTTGTCCTCCTTCTACAACTGAAATATTGGGTGGAGTTTCATGTGGGCAAAGGAGCAGTGGAGGTATTTATTAGGAGAATTCGAAGGTTCCGTACTAATATTCTTTAAGAGTGTGGTGAGATGAAGTAATGTAGGAGACGGGGTAAAAGTCTTAACTGCAAATTCAGGTTGCGCCGTGTTGTGGCCTACGAGTGGAGTTGGAGTTTCAGTGGGAAGGGGTGCAGGTATATGTGCTTGTCTTTCTTTGAAATGGATCAAAATGGCATGTTGGGCAATAATTGGCTCGCAAATATGATGTTTATGACACGTACCTGCCAGGTTGCGCCATGTACCTAACTCTTGGTCCTATTGTGGACACGATTGTTAGGTGTTGTATTTTCAGACAGACTCCCTAATTCTGAAAATGACTTTTTTCCTGTTTAGCTTCGCATACCTATGTCTGGCGAGTGCATTATGCTGGTCGCTGTCAGAAAAATGGACAGGGTCATTTTCCGTGAGAATGTCCAGACTCGATTGTTACAATAAGGGATTAACCGCATCTGTCAGGGCAGGGTTATCGTACAAGTATGTCTTCACAGGAAGAGAGTAGTTTCCTGTCGTCCGACCCTAATATACGTTCTCTTTTTTTGCGAAGACAACCACCAATGGTAAGTCCTAAGTGTTATCGGCAAAAAGCATATCTTGAATCTGATGTTTTGGTTCAGCGTTTTTGAAAGAAAAAGACGCCATGTTTTCGATTTATGCCCTGTTTAGCCAGATGCGTAAGCTCAAGGCCGGACTGCTTGTCTGCGAATGGGCGGCGATCCTAAATTATCTGAAAAATTTATTGAACGGTTAATCCATTACTCCCGTGGTCTTTCATTTCACTTGGTGTTCTTATTCTTCTGCATAGTACTTAACTGGAAGTATTCTCTCAGAATTGTGATACAAGAGAGAAAAAAGGCCATCTATCCAACCCTTCCCATGGAGGAGGAGAATCAGTTGTCTGCATCGGAAACTAGTAATGGCGAGGTTTGCGAATCCTCCTTTCCTTGTTGAGGGAGACTGATTACTATTGTGCCACATTTTTTTCGCTTTTCCTTATATTTTTTCCAGGGACGGAACAAAGGCTACAGACATTGCCCAAACTGTGGAACAGGGGCAACGTTGGATTATTTCAATTGACTTGCGTTTGCAAATCCATTATGATGATTGGCATCAACCCTTACCAACGAAAGAAAGGAGTTGTTGGAATCGCAGCCCGGCAGCGATAGCGCGGGCAGTCCAGCGAATTGAAACGGCTCCACCCCGTTACAATGACGAGACGGCGGTGAGAAATGAAAATATTTCCTTATTAAATGTTTGAAATATTTCAAATGTTTCCTTTTTTCTTTTTTAACCTATCCATTTAGCTGTGTAGCAGCGCCGTGAAGAGAAGCTCGCGGTACAGGTTCGGACTTAGTCAGGGCATGCCTGAACTGGTACCAATGATGGCTCCAGCCCAGGACCGCAAACCACTTGAAGGAACTTGAAGCGCGAGACTTCTTACTGTAAGGAATGGAGATGTCGTGTCCTTGTCATTGTGCCGAAGGGCATCAATCTCTTGAGCGTCGTCATCACGGATTTCGCAAACATAGCTGGAGCTATTTAGCTGCTGCCAGCTTCCAGCGTTAACTAGGCAGTGGGCGTGTGGCCGACTAATAACGACTTTACGTCGTTATTCACCAAATTTTGTCTCAGCTTACACAAGTCGGTTGAATTTACTCAATCGATACGCGAGACTCTTTGTGCGCAGACCTCTTGTAGTAGGCCCATCAAGAGGCTGCGCTTTTTTATAAACATACCCTCACTACTCATTTCACTTGCCGTTCACGCCATTTACCCTTTTATATAGTTCACTTGCACTTTTTACATGTATTCTATTCCCGCAACTTTTTCTGTTGTTTTTGTCTACAGTTTGCTTTATCTGTATTCCATGAAAGACTGTACTTTCTTTCTCATGACTGTTTCTCATGGCTCACCAATAGGTCACTTACCCTTCTTGAAAAGATTAAGCCATCAACAACTTTTTTGGGTGTCTTGTACAAAACACTTCTTTGTTGGTGCTCAGTATAAATACCCCCTGCGCAAACAGTAGGGGCTTCTAACTTTTGGCTCCTGGCTCCTTGCTGTTCCTTCATCTCTTGTTCCTGGCTTTAATTTCCCATTGGTGCTACTTTTGGATATTTGTATATTTGTGTTATATCAGAATAAAACTTCCAAACGTTCGTGTGGAAGATTCCTCAACAACAAATTTGTGGTGACTCGTAGATCTGAACTTGGACCGCGTGGCACTCTACTCAGAGGATAAGGCGAGCAGAATCTACATTTCTACAGCTACATAGTCGCTACAGTGAGCACCTAGAACAAACCCAGGAAGGGGTAGGTGCCCCGAAGCAAAGCGCGAAAGAAATGCTTACACAAACCCGGGGAATTCCACACTCCCCCCTAACTTAAGGCTCAATCCTGAATTTATCTTTACACTAGGAGAATATGCTATCCGTGGTATCAAGCACCAGGCGCGTTCTGAACCGCGGGCCCCCCCCCCCCTAATTGGGATATACCCTGAATCTCTCCGCACTTTCCTCCTTGCTCTTGTCCCTTATCCATCCACCAATGCCTTGTTGCCTGTATACTGCAAATAGAGGTGCTCGAACCAGAAACGGGAATCAATACAGCTATGGTCCGAAAACATGGTTGTGCATTCAGAACAACAATCTGTGTGAACGTTAGCTATTCGTGTACTTGTCCTACGAACGCCGTTCCTCCATCGCACATTCTCGTGTCTATACCATGGCCCTCGCGTACCTGTAAGAGCACTGTTCCTAACCAGCCACACAGAGGAAACAGCCAGTGTGTATTGGTCGTAGAGCCAAGAGGTCGTTTTTGAGTTCTTTCGGAGGGGGGGGGGTCGTATGAGGATGAGGGGTTGGTGAAGGTCAAAAGGGGAAAAAAAGAGGTCGCATCTCTGGAAGTTGGATGGATCGTAGTGGTTGACGTTTTCTTAATAATTTTGGTGGAAATCTGAGAAGGTAAACAAAAGTGGTTGAAATTGGTGTTTGTCGTCAAGAAAAAAAAAAACATGGCCAACTCAACCGTATATCATCCCCCCTCGTTCTCCTATTGCATTTTCCCCATGATCGTTAGGCGGCGGTATTGCAGTCATTACCCCCAGAGGGATGGCGCCCTCTGAGTTCAATGCTCCTCAGCTCTGAGGGAGACAAAAATGGTTGCGTCACGGAACGATACGCTCTCTAGTTTCCTATATGAAAGAAGTTAAGCAATCGCGACCCCTTGGGGAAAAGTACTTCAGTGCTGATGTCAAAGACCTTTGCGATTGAAAGGGCGATTCTGCACCAGTTTGGTGCAGGAGCACGGATCGCCCCAAAATGCGAGCGATGGGATATTTACCGCGAGGCGGGCCCGCCGTTGTAATCGTCGCGGGGGTAAATATCCCGTCGCTCCTGCAATTGGTGTAAAATCGCTCCAATCGCAAAGTCCCGAGGTATGCCGGTCCTGTGACGCAACCCATTTTTGGGCCCTCTCAAAGCTGAGGGAGGATTGAATCAGGGGGAGGACGCATCTCCCCTGGGGGAAGGTTTGAATACCGACCCCCAGATCTGAGATCATGGCCAGTTCGATGTAGACGTAGTAGGTTCAGCTGGGTCACTGTAAGCCTAGAGCACCTCAAAGGATAGTTTCAATACCCTGCTACAAAACAGTAGCAAAACAAACCGATATATACATAAATATTTATTTATTACAATCATTGCATTGAATAAGTTAGTGATTAACTATGTGGATAGCTGAATCTCATAGCTCTTTCTCACAGCTTGTACAAGAAAACTCGAACATTGCATCGGGCTACAAAAAGGGATTTTAGGTCTTCCATTAGTACCTCACCTTCCAGCGAGGAGTAAGTATGCTTACTTGGCGGCGCTATGGCCGTGGACCGGTCGAGCAAAACACTTCCGTGATACAGTCTCAAATCCCGTCTACCAAATACCGACTACAAACTTAAGTTGGCAGTTGGAAGCAAAAGACCCTCAACAATCGTCCTCTATTTCAAAGGGAACTACCATCAATTTGCAGCTAACTGCCAAGTCATCACAACCGATTACGAGTAACACCAAGAAAGGCCAACTTGAACACAGCGATGATCAGAAGTGAAAACAAAATGAAGCTGATAGATCAACTAAAACTGAAATGCGATCACACACAGGTACTGACAATTTCTGGTGCGGTATAAAAGCGTGATTAAATTCGAGACAGAAGGGTTATCAGTACTAGAATAAGACCGAAAACAGATATGTTAGGAAGATAATGACACAAGTTTACTTGAAAATCTGGTCATAATCAACGATGAGCCTGTAGCAGAAATTGTTCAAATTGTTCAGCTGGGCGATAGGCACCTAAAAAAATCAGCTGTCATAATAAAAACACTGCCGGAAAAACACAGCTGCTGTAACAAAAACACTTCCAAAAAAATCGAGTTAAAATGATGAGCGCTAGGAACAAAGAAATATGAAAATTCTGAAGTCACCTGCTGATCAGTAGGCCACGTGAGATTTGGTCCAAACACAACGCTGAGATTATTTGCGGTCATTAAATTCACTTTGTGATTAGCTGCCACCTTAAACATTCTACCTACAGAAACGATACAAGCTTTGGAACAACAAGAACACAATGACAACTACTCATAGAAGTGACAATGATGGATTGTATTTTGAAACAGGTTGCAAAACATATCGGACCACCGTCCAAGCGCCCAGAGCTTGTGGTTCAAAAGTTAATGGCGATGTTAAGTTAATGGTCGCTGCAAGCGATCCGTCGCTCCCTGCGATTGGTGCAAAATCGCTCTAATCACAAAGTCTGACATCGCCAATGCAGTATTCTTGCGCACCTACCTTTCTAGGCCTTACCATGTCATCAAAGATCTACGAAGGCAAATATTGTTGGCTTTGAATGACTTAAACTCCTCAAGGTGCCATCATCAAAATAAAATCGGCATGGTGAAGAGGGAGAGAGCGGGAAAGAGAGAGAAGATATATGAGCAAAGCTATGGACTCAAAAGCGTCAATGCCCTTTCTTCCTGCGCCCTCTCGCCTAAATAGCGATTCATGACCATATTGACCACGCACGCTGGACCTTTTGCCACAAAGAAAAGGAAATTAGCTCACACATCCTCTTCCTAATTTCCCTCACACCTGGCTCACCCACCACCGACTAGTATCGTTACAAGCTGTGGTAGGTGCCGTTCCCTGCCCGTCTGCGATCTGGCCTTTCCTTGAGAAGAACAGGAAAGTTCAATTAGTCACGTAACCCACCCCACAACTCTCCGTTGTTGGCTATGGCAGAAGAATGGAATGCATTAGCTAATTCACCTACTTCTCCGCATGGCAGTTTTTCCATGTGCCATAACCTCAGCATGGTTGAAAGGATTATGCATTCCGCGCCAATCAATCCCTTCTTGAGATGCGCTACACATTCCTCTTCCTTCCAGAATCCCGGCGGCACTTGAATGCGGTATGGCCTATAGCGTGCCTGGCCACTCGATGTAGAAGACAATGTTTTTGAGAGGGATAGAAGGCTCAGTTTTCTTGCGCAAGATTCGCATCCTAGATTCGATCCCCAAACCGTGCGCGGGAAGTGACGCCATTGCCACACAGTCGCTAGGTGCGCAAATGTCACCAAAAAGTGGCGAGTAAAAAAAATAAAAAGAAGGCTATGCATTCTACAAAAAACATGACAGTATAAATAGGAATAAGCAAATAAAAATTTGACCACAACGTACCAGTGTTAGAAAATGCACAACTTTTTGTAGTAGAAGATGATTTGGCCGAGGAAGTAAAGCGACGAATTCCTTTTACCGCTGGCGTCTTTCCTTT
>MU869741.1:0-16870 GCA_036418205.1 Ostertagia ostertagi | reverse complement strand
CTTGTTCCTGGCTTTAATTCCCCATTGGTGCTACTTTTGGATATTTGTATATTTGTGCCATATCAGAATAAAACTTCCAAACGTTCGTGTGGAAGATTCCAACAACAAATTTGTGGTGACTCGTAGATCTGAACTTGGACCGCGTGGCACTCTACTCAGAGGATAAGGCGAGCAGAATCTACATTTCTACAGCTACATAGTCGCCACAGTGAGCACCTAGAACTAAACCCTAGGAAGGGTAGGTAGGCCCCCGAGAAAAGCGAAGATTGCTCACGAACCCGGGGGTTTTCCTCCCTTCTAAGGCTTAATCCTAAACCTTTACACTAGGAGAATATGCTATCCGTGGTGTCAAGCACAGGAGCGTTCTAAACCGCATGCCCCTCCCCTAATTGGAATATACCCTGAATCTTTCCGCACTTTCCTCCTTGTTCCTGTCCCTTACCCATCCACCAATGCCTCGTTGCTGTATACTGCAAATAGAGGTGCTCGAACCAGAAACGGGAATCAATACAGCTATGGTCCGAAAACATGGTTGTGCATTCAGAACAACAATCTGTGTGAACGTTAGCTATTCGTGTACTTGTCCTACGAGCGCCGTTTCCTCCATCGCACATTCTCCTGTCTATACCATGGCTCTCGCGTACCTGTAAGAGCACTGTTCCTACCAGCCACACAGAGGAACAGCCAGGGTGTATTGGACGTAGAGCCAAGAGGTCGTTTTTGAGTTCTTCCGGAGGGGGGGGGTCGTATGAGGATGAGGGGTTGGTGAAGGTCAAAAGGGGAAAAAGAGGTCGCATCTCTGGAAGTTGGATGGATCGTAGTGGTTGACGGTTTTCTAATAATTTTGGTGGAAATCTGAGAAGGTAAACAAAAGTGGTTGAAATTGGTGTTTGTCGTCAAGAAAAAAAAACATGGCCAACTCAACCGTATATCATCCCCCCTCGTTCTCCTATTGCATTTTCCCCATGATCGTCAGGGGCGGTATTCAATCCTTCCCCCAGGGGGATGCGCCCTCTGATTCAATCCTCCCCAGCTCTGGGGGGACAAAAAAGGGTTGCGTCATAGGACCGCGCATACCTCTGTGTTTCTACCTGCCAGACAGTTAGAGCAGCGCGACCCCTTGGGGAAAAGTGCTTCAGTGGCCGATGTCAGACTTTGCGATTGGAGCGATTTTGCACCAATTGCAGGAGCGACGGATCGCTCCAAAGTGCGAGCGACGGGAGATTTACCCGAGCGGCGCCGTGTGTATCGGTCGTCGGCGGGGTAAATCTCCCGTCGCTCCTGCAATTGGTGTAAAATCGCTCCAATCGCAAAGTCCCGAGGTATGCCGGTCCTGTGACGCAACCCATTTTTGGGCCCTCTCAAAGCTGAGGGAGGATTGAATCAGGGGTGAGGGACGCATCTCCCCTGGGGGAATGTTCGAATACCGCCCCAGATCTGAGATCATGGCCAGTTCGATGTAGACGTAGTAGGTTCAGCTGGGTCACTGTAAGCCTAGAGCACCTCAAAGGATAGTTTCAATACCCTGCTACAAAACAGTAGCAAAACAAACCGATATATACATAAATATTTATTTATTACAATCATTGCATTGAATAAGTTAGTGATTAACTATGTGGATAGCTGAATCTCATAGCTCTTTCTCACAGCTTGTACAAGAAAACTCGAACATTGCATCGGGCTACAAAAAGGGATTTTAGGTCTTCCATTAGTACCTCACCTTCCAGCGAGGAGTAAGTATGCTTACTTGGCGGCGCTATGGCCGTGGACCGGTCGAGCAAAACACTTCCGTGATACAGTCTCAAATCCCGTCTACCAAATACCGACTACAAACTTATCTTGGCAGTTGGAAGCAAAAGGCCCTTAACAATCGTTCTCTATTTCAAAGGGAACACCATCAATTTGCAGCTAACTGCCAAGTCATCACAACCGATTACGAGTAACACCAAGAAAGGCCAACTTGAACACAGCGATGATCAGAAGTGAAAACAAAATGAAGCTGATAGATCAACTAAAACTGAAATGCGATCACACACAGGTACTGACAATTTCTGGTGCGGTATAAAAGCGTGATTAAATTCGAGACAGAAGGGTTATCAGTACTAGAATAAGACCGAAAACAGATATGTTAGGAAGATAATGACACAAGTTTACTTGAAAATCTGGTCATAATCAACGATGAGCCTGTAGCAGAAATTGTTCAAATTGTTCAGCTGGGCGATAGGCACCTAAAAAAATCAGCTGTCATAATAAAAACACTGCCGGAAAAACACAGCTGCTGTAACAAAAACACTTCCCAAAAAATCGAGTTAAAATGATGAGCGCTAGGAACAAAGAAATATGAAAATTCTGAAGTCACCTGCTGATCAGTAGGCCACGTGAGATTTGGTCCAAACACAACGCTGAGATTATTTGCGGTCATTAAATTCACTTTGTGATTAGCTGCCACCTTAAACATTCTACCTACGGAAACGATACAAGCTTTGGAACAACAAGAACACAATGACAACTACTCATAGAAGTGACAATGATGGATTGTATTTTGAAACAGGTTGCAAAACATATCGGACCACCGTCCAAGCGCCCAGAGCTTGTGGACTTTGTGATTGGAGCGATTTTGGCACCAATTGCAGGAGCGACGGATCGCTCAAGCGATCCGTCGCTCCTGCAATTGGTGCAAAATCGCTCCAATCGCAAAGTCTGACATCGGCCATTGCTTGCGCACCTACCTTTCTAGGCCTTACCATGTCATCAAAGATCTACGAAGGCAAATATTGTTGGCTTTGAATGACTTAAACTCCTCAAGGTGCCATCATCAAAATAAAATCGGCATGGTGAAGAGGGAGAGAGCGGGAAAGAGAGAGAAGATATATGAGCAAAGCTATGGACTCAAAAGCGTCAATGCTTTCTTGCTTGCGCAACTTCGCCTAATAGAGATTCATGACCATACTGACCACGCACACTGGACCTTTGCACAAGAAAAGGGAAATTTAGCTCACACATACTGTTGCCTAACTCCCTCAACGATGGCTCACCCACCCCTACTAGCATCGTTACAAGCTGTGGTAGGTGCCGTTCCCTGCCCGTCTGCGATCTGGCCTTTCCTTGAGAGGAACAGGAAAGTTCAATTAGTCACGTCACCCCTAACCCATCACACAACTCTCCAGCTGGTTGGCCTATGAAGAAAGAATGGAATGCATTAGCTAATTCACCTACTTCTCCGCATGGCAGTTTTTCCATGTGCCATAACCTCAGCATGGTTGAAAGGATTATGCATTCCGCGCCAATCAATCCCTTCTTGAGATGCGCTACACATTCCTCTTCCTTCCAGAATCCCGGCGGCACTTGAATGCGGGTATAACTAGTAGCAGTAGCCTTGGCCAGCTCGATGTAGAAGTCAGTGTTTTTGAGAGGGATGGAAGGCTCAGTTTTCCTGCGCAAGATTCGATCCTAGATTCGAGCCCCAAACCGTACGCTGGAAGTGGCGCCATTGCCACACAGTCGCTAGGTGCGCAAATGTCACCAAAAAGTGGCGAGTAAAAAAAATAAAAAGAAGGCAATGTTTTCTACAAAATATGACAGTTAGCATTAGGAAGAGCAAATGAAAATTTCGCACCACAACGTCCCCCCCCCCCCCACTACGTGTTAGAAAATGCACAACTTTTTGTAGTAGAAGATGATTTGGCCGAGGAAGTAAAGCGACGAATTCCTTTACCGCTGGCGTCTTTTCCTTTTTGGGGATATCTTCAAAACATCGTTTAGCTCATCTGATATACTCGACCACACAAGTGTAACAAGATTCATCAGATAAACAAACAACATAACAAACAAGAACAACTCATGACAACCTGCGAGAGCAGCCAGACGTGGGTAGAGGGCATTGGTCGTAACTGGCTCGCCAACGATCGTAGGAAAGTCTTCAGCAAAACGATGACATGCAATACAGGCGACGTAATGGTTATCAACATATTCAGGATCGTTTTCGAAATCAATACGCTCGCCTGAAAAAAGATGACCTCGTCTCAGTCATATTTCTCAAGCAAATTCCATGCCTTTTCTCAAAAATGAGCTGTCAGAAAACTAGTCAGAGACATAGACCTCAGAAATTTAGGCGTTTTTCAAACCATCATTAAAACAGTCACAAGGGATGATTTCGCCAGAACAGGAAGGAAAATTGAGACGTTTTTTTAGCTGGTGAACCTAATATTTCAAATATAAAGTTTTGAAGACAGCTATTCGAGTTACCTCTGTTGATCCGTTCTTGCAATCTGCGGATACTGCCGACATTGGCGCTTTTTCTAAAGATGCCCTCGACATCTAGAGCGTGTTTTGTGAGAAATTCGATCAATTCGGTAACAATGGGTGGCACATCGTGGTCGGGGTTGTGCGACAATACTGAAAGGAGTTAGAATAAGTACAGTCAATAAAATAATGAACAATTTTCCTACAAAATGCACCCGTCGACCAACAGAGGGAAGCCTCACTAGGGATCCAATATTTTTCGGAAAACCAAAGTCAAAATTTGCACGTTCTCACCAGACGCTGCAAACAGGTAAACTGTTGAACTTACAATTCTAAGCTGACGCCAAATTGTTGCGTAGGTCTAGGGGGAGTAGGCGGAGTTTGAGATCTGTTATCACCGGAAGCCTGTCCAGAGCCTATCTGCAGCTGCTCATCATGTGTTCGGATTGGTTGAGGCAAATTCAGTCTAAATACAACCTTTCTATTAATAAGCAGACTTGCAGCAGCAGAATCCGCTCTAATTACAAACCTGGCTACCGAAAGAGCCTCTTCCAGCTCCTTTATGCAAGTCACATAGTGGAACTTGTCCTCAAATTTGGATGAAATAAATGGTCGAAATAATCCCCAAAGAATTCGGATGAACCGGGTCGGATGTACCACATATAATGCTTTTAGGTTCTTTTTGAATCTAAAAATTAAAAGTATACAGTAAACATAGCTATTTACTAGAAAGAAAAAAATCGAGATGGAAGCCATCAAAGCAAAAACTGAACTAAGCGAGAATGGAATAGAAATTGAATTGATTTAATTACCTTCGATCAAGCACTTTATACGCTTGGAATAACCATTTGATGGGAGGTTTATTGTGACTTCTTAGACCATAATGGAAGTAAACTATAGTATAATCCAAGTCAACCACCTGTAAACATAAAGAGAAAGTAAACAATAGAAAGCCAATTGACAAGGATACAAAGGACGTACTTTGTCAAGGATTGATTGTAAATATCGAAGCAACTGGGCATGATCTATGGATTTGCTAGGAGGGAGGCGATAAGCATAAATAACGATGATCGGCCTGAAACGACCTTTAATCTAACATGGGAAAAACGACAGAATCATGGTTTTGGACAAAAAAACGAAGCGTCTGCGAGCAAAAAAGTTTCACAAACCTTCCAACCCTGTCACCATCCGCAATCACCTCTACGATCTCATATCTGGCTATAGTAGAGAAATCTTCTTCGAATGGATCGACTGTCCCTAATTCGGACTCATAGTCTAGTCTCTCCAGAAACGACCGCGACGGTGGAACACCACTTAGATCTACTAAAAACAATGGAGAGTAATAACTGTTCACATGCACTGTGAAACAATACGAAAAATAAAAAATAAATGAAAACAACATGCAAGCCAGAGCCGGTAAACACACGACAATATTACAATCGAAACCCCATTCCATGCCTACGAGGCGTTTTCAAACCTACACTATTCAAAATATCTTCTTTCGAGAACGCAGTTCACTATTTTGTAAGGCCGCAACCACAATTTATCTGAACAATTATTCTAGCTAGAAAATACACGTCGATACACATTCGAAGGAATGATAACACGGTTATTCACCTCTCCCGATCAACTTTTCTGAAGGATTTTGATTGAAAAGACAGTCAGGAATCGTTAACTAGAAACAAAAATCCAAAGAATTACCGCTTAAATCATCAGCAGCAAGGAGATCATCGTCAGCAAAACCGTCCTCAGGCTCTGTGAAAGCACTGCTTACCTGCCTGTCGATCGTCGACATGCAACGGATACCTGTTGGAAAAGGTAGGTACTCGAAAAAATTACGATGCTCGGAAACTTATTGCACTGATAATATTACTATAAATACACAGTCATGCATAGACAAACGATAGGTTCATGAAATATTACATGGAAAATCAAGATTGCACATGTATGTGGTCTATTTGAAAGTGTTGTGACCACACAGTCAATAGTATCACGTTGGATAAAGCATTTGCCGTTGATCAATCCCTTTTTGGGATGCGGCACGCATTCTACTTCCATTTGTACATTCGTAGTGGCGTTTGAATGCGATGTGGCCTATACAATGACTTGCGGGGGCCAGCCGATGTACAAGTCAGTGTTTTTTCCCGGAGGGATGGAAGGCTTGGTTGGCCCGGGCGACACGACCCAGGATTTGATCCCCGGACCGCTCGCGTGGTAAGCGTGCCACTTGTCACTACACCACTTCCGCCCCTTTAAAAAGTTAGGATCAGAAACGAGATTGATGCACGACATCGTTTTTAGACACTCCCAAGAGGCCCATCTTGAAGGGCTGCGTCATACTTTTGCAGTTCGACTCGCAGCTGACTTGCTTTCTGATCGTGCGACCGAAAAGTATAACCCGGCCCGAACAGACAACTTTGAAGGTACTAAATGTATCGGAGCTATGAATCCAAAACTTTGTTCTACTTTTCCATATTCTGGAAGGTGTACAAATTTTGTTTAGTCCATAAAGCCACTCTCGCGTTTGTAGACGCAAAAAAAGAAAACAACGAGTTAAACATAGTCACGTGGTACAAAAGAGGTTTAATTATGTCAGACCAAACAAATCATAGCAATTCGCAAAAGATATAATTAATAGAGGCTCCAACAAAGTGGGTGGGTGTGGTAAGGTGGTGTGGAAAACAAGTGGCGCAGATTCTCAAGTGGTCAGATTCTGGATTAGGTCTTGCTCAAGTTAACCGACCAATCCTCTGAAGTCAGACAGTTGATACCAAATGTCTCTGTAGGACAAACAAATTACTAATTCACATCAGCTGCTCTTCGCAGGTCCTTGTCTCAGGCGATATACGACATCACATCCAAATGCCACGATGATAATGGATAGAAGCAAAATGCGTGGCGTATTCCAGAAAATGATCAACATCATGTTTCTTCATGTTGCCGCTTTTTGACTTACAAATTCAAACATATTAAAGCAGTTTCGCGACAAAATCAGAAAAATAACCCATCCGTCACGACAAGATGGTAAGCTCTACTTCATTGCGTCATTGGGATGAACAGATCGAACGAATTATTGTCGAAAAAAAAAACATCCGTCCCTGCCCTACTATAAGTAGTCACATTATTAAAAAAAAGAGCTGTGAACTATTTCCAACAATCAATGCGGTTCGCGGCACATTCAACAAAAGTAATGAGGCCTCACATGGTGTCTGAATCTCGCGCTTGACATGACTCGCCGCTCAGATAAGAGCAGAGAAAAGAAAAAATCCGCCCACTAATTGCTTTGACGGCGTTTCAGCATCGAGTAGAAACGATTTTGAAGAATTCGAAACAAAACATAAACTGGGGGGTAAAAAATGCTGTGCAAACGTCTAAGTCTGAGCAAGTTTCAGAAAGAAGCTGAAATCGGTTCACAACGTCACCAATGCAAGCGTGGCAACTCCATGAATATAAAATGAAACAAACGATGAGTCAGCGAACACATGAAGGAAGCATTGATCGCAATGGCCCCGCCCCTGTTTATGAAACTGTTGTCCCGTCCGACCGAATCGAAATAGGAAGATCAGTTTTCAGAATGTGGAGGGGACTTCCAACGAGGAGAGGGTCCTTCCAGCCGTCTGCACCTCTCACTCCATGACAACGACGGCTCATCCACTAAGACGTTTCTCCCTTCATCTCCTTGGAAGGTGCGCTTTCTTCCTCAGCAACTGAGAAAGTTGCTAGGAGAAGGAAACGATAGAGGATTATCAACACCCAGATCATCTTCTAAAACACTACGATTCTAAACAGATGTTCAATCTCTGACCAAGGACCGTACTCAGCATTTCCCCAGACTAGGGAAACAGATAATCCCTTTAAATTTTCTTTCTTTCCTACAACACTTGCCCTGAGAAATTGCATGCTTGTAATGTGTGTACAGATGGATGGCAAAAAAAACATTTCGTCTTCACATTTAAATGGATAATATCGCACACCGCTAAATTCAAATGTGATGCTCCCAACTCAATTGAAGAGTGTATTCCATTTAATAAAAAAAAAACTTTTCATAGTGGCCTACTACGTGGACGTCCTTGAAAAAATTCTCCACGGGAACATGGGGAATGGGTCGAGCTCAATGGGGTCCTCGACGAATCGTGTACCATTATGAGGATTTCTGAAATACTGGCTGGAAGGAGTTCGCGTAGTCACAGCTTATATTTCTAGAAACTATGCACCAGTGAATCGATTAAGGAAGTTGCATAAGAGCTTCACGCTGGAGGAATCACGGTAGGTCTCTCTGAGCTCGATGACGATGGTAGATGACGTCGGATTCTGGAGAAGAAGAAGAGAGCAGTGGAGAAAGGCTTACGTCTCCTCATAGACGGACATTTGTGGAACAATTCCATGGAAGACCTCCGTCAACGGCTGCAATCCTTGCGGCGAAAGAATCGCTGAAGTTCGACATGGGCAAAATGACTTTTTTGGCCCCCGCTGTATGTCTGAAAAGCAAGCATGTGCATTAAAGTTAAGTGCAGGGAAACTAGTTTTCGTATAGCCATAAATTTTACGAAGCACTTCATCCCCCCCCCCTGGGCGGAAGTGGTGTAGTGACAAGTGGCGCGCTTACCACGCGAGCGGTCCGGGGATCAAATCCTGGGTCGTGAGTCGGGCCAACCAAGCCTTCCATCCCTCCGGGGTCGGTTAATTGGTACCAGACTTGTCTGGGAGGATAAAAACACTGACTTGTACATCGGCTGGCCCCCGCAAGTCATTGTATAGGCCACATCGCATTCAAACGCCACTACGAATGTACAAATGGAAGTAGAATGCGTGCCGCATCCCAAAAAGGGATTGATCAACGGCAAATGCTTTATCCTTATCCTTTATCCTTTGTCCCCCTACTCGGGTGACGGTTAGGATACGGCCCCATTTTGACAAATTTTCGGCGATGGAGATGACTAGTAAAAATCCATCTGCTGATAGACCATAAACAAGGAATTGACGTCGTTTCTGCCAAAAATGGCACCATAAGAGACACTGCGATACATGAATATGATGCGTCCCACTAGACAAAATAACCGATCGACCCCCAACCAATGGAGAAAAACCGGTTTTGCATTGAGGATGTTTTTCAACATTGGTCAGACTTTTGCCCTAATTGCTACAGAATACAGTGTTGGTTGCGTCTTGAAGAAAGTCGATATGCTACCTTCAGAGAAGGCAGATGAGAAACTTTACGGCATTAAACACAATACTTACTGATGTAAGCTTCTCAAGGCTCAAGCGATGAGGTGATTATCACGATCTGGTCAAGCGAGTTATCAGTCCATTTATTGGTGCCAGTCACTGTTTCCGAACCGTTTGAACAGCAATGTAGTGTGTAGTGTAAGAATGTAGTAATTATACTTGTTCTAGGGACATGTATTAATTGCTAAGTTAACATGTTTTGAACCGAGCATCACATACAGATCCCGAAGTTTGGGTCCTGCTGTGCAAATATTGGAGAGGGTTCGATCAAAAAGGTCGTTGAAAAATACCCTAATTCCTGTGGCAATGCACATCTTAAGTGCAGACCTATTAGCATGCTTGACATCAAGTGATATCAACAGCATCAAAAAGAATAAGTAATACAAACTATTAACTGGCCGCGGTGACATGTGCGCACTTGATGCAATGAGTGCAACTACGACCTGTCTCGCCGCGAGAAACAGAGTGCAATTTGTGATCAGAACGAAAAAGAATGAGAGTCGAATGGACGTCTGCAATGCGGTTCCAGTGTTTTCAAACAGGAAAAGCATGCAGCTACCCATTGCAGTTCTGAATCAAACCATATATATTGATAGAGATTCAAAACGATGTACAGATAAGATTCCAGACGAGCAAAGCCGCCCGCACCGCCACTTGGTCCCCCCCCCCAAACTAACTTAGCACTGCTTCATCATCGCGTTTGGAGCTCCCTTGATGTATCGAGGTCTGAATTCAAAGTTATATGGAAAGTTGAATGCCTTCCTTGGTAAGTGTTCTAAAGACCAGGACCTGCGGAGAATCGTTTTCACTTTCAAGCAACAGCATTGGGACAACATATTGACAAAAGCAAAGTAAGTGAGACCAATACATGACAACATATTGACAAACGCAAAGTAAGTGAGACCAATATCGCACTGATGCTTCAGAGCGCTTTAAGCGCCGAGCATTTCGTAGGTTTCCAAAGTTTTTTTTTGCAACCGTCTGTGGTACAGCGTGGAATTCGATTTTTCTTCCACCGAAAGATAGTATAGGTTACAAAAAAATAGATGGCAAGCAAAGCAAGACACTGAAAACGGCCTCTATTGGAAATGAAGCGGGTATTGTAATGTCGTGAAGCAGACGACACCCAAAGATGTCCACATACATTCAAGTCCGAAAGAAGGTCACGTCATCGTCCCGAGCGATTGCATAAAAAGAATATAGGATATGAATCCAAGCGGAAACGATTCGAGACCATAAGAAAGTGAAATTGATTGGAAGAATATCGTCACAATCCAACCGGAGATTGTAGTCACTGGAAACGATTTCTGCTTTCTAGGCGTAAACTGCAGCGTAATGTCTGCAATTCACACAGACAACGCTCAATCTTTCCTAATTTTACTTGTTCAAATCAAAAATCTGTCCAAAGTGAATCTGTCTGCGGAAAGCAAAATTCTCCGGGAAACTTGCCAGTTCACATCTTAGAAAATCAGTAAGTCGCTTCAACCTTTCCAATCACCTCGCAACATCGCGTCAAAATCACGGAAACGCTCCGTTTTAGGACTAAGCTTTTGAAGAGGAGAGGAACTCCGGTGTACGGAAGCAATTTTCGTATTCTCCGGAGTTCGTCCCTGCTGTTTAGGCTTAGTCCTAGATGACTTTTCTCAGAGTGCCCCCCCCGAGCCACATTGCGCCAAACTCTCGGGGGTCTCGAATCGTGTTACTCCTATGGTTGTAGTAAATTTAAGGGTTTCTATCAATATTTTCTCTTCCAGATGGGTAGCACCATGATGCTACGAATTGGGCGATTAAAAGCTTTTTCGCAGCGAGAAAAGACGATCCGCCGGTGTATGTCGACGAAATGATGTGAGGTTTCATCTCTTATTTTATGTTGCTTTGCGCTTTGTTAGTGGAAGTGTTCTTCAAGGATCAGATACGGCGAAGATCATAAGATTCTTCGAGAGCCACGACCATATTCACGTACCATCGTCTTCATTACTGCCTCCTGATGAAGATGGATCACTGTTATTCACCAATGCAGGCATGAATCAGGTAGCAATGGTTACCTTAACTTCTCCGCATCGCAGTCTTCATTTTTTGCTTTGTCAGAGGCTCTGATACTCTTTAATTATCTTTCATTCATTGATAATTATTTTAGTGTAGATGAAGAAAGGAAAAACCTTTTCAAACGGAATATCTAACTTAAAAAAATAATGTCGTTTCGGTCGTTCGCCTACAGTCGACACTACTTGGACTCAGTCCCTCCCAACTCCAACAAACAAAAAATAGGTTTAGTTTTAGGGTTCTCACGCCTTTCTCCTAGGGATTTGGAGCCGAGCCAGGCTCCCCTCCCTGATTGTCTGTTTCCTCTGCATTCTGGTAGAAAGAATTGAGTGAATTGCTTCTAATCAGACCGACCACTTTTTCTTTCGTTTTTCTGATCATTGTGAGATCAGCAAGTTCTAAACTGACTGCGTGGCTAATTGGGTGGTGCTAACTTAGTTGGGGGGGGGCCACGCGGCGGCGCGGCAGTCTGCTCGCCTGGCATGTTCGGAAATCCGTGGGCCAGGGGGAGTGTAGCAGTCTAGGGGGGTGGGGGGTGGGGGCAGTCACTTGACATGCGTGAAAAGCTGGAATGTTCGAGTTTACACTGTCTCGCTCGAGAGAGCCCAGGTGAGCAGACTGCCGCGCCGCCGCGTGCCCCCCCCCCCCCAACTAAGTTAGCACCGCTTTGCAATTTTCATTTCACACATCACTCCTGTTCTTGGGGAACTTAGACAAACAGATGGCGCTTGTCTCGAAAGCGAGGGTCAAGCTATCAGAAGTGTCTTCGTGCCGGCGGCAAACACAATGACTTGGAGGTAGGCCTGTCGAACCTACATGTTTATTTATTTATTTATTTATTTATTTATTATTATCAGTTCGACGTTATAACAAAGGTGGCGTATAAAATAAAATAATGTTGTTCTCACCAACAAAAAAAAACAGTTTCAGAATGTCGGACGAGATCTTTATCACCAGTCGTTTTTTGAGATGCTTGGTAATTGGTCGTTTAACAATGCTTACTCCAAGGTAATAATGGCTTTCCTTCACCTAGAAGTATTAGAAGAACTTGATTTCATGATGTTTACTATTTAAAAAGAATAGCTCTTGATATCACATGATTTACAGAATTATAGGAAGATGCGTGCAGACTAGCGTGGTACTTCCTCACAAATGTCTTAAATATTGATCCGGCTCGGTTATATGTCTCATACTTTGGCGGCTCAAAAGAGTGGAATCTCGCTGCTGACGAGAACTGCAAGAAAATTTGGCTAAAAATAGGGTAGCGAGCGTTTTGTTGTGTGTGTTGCCTTCAGGTGATCTTTATGAAAGCTTTTTCAGGCTACCTGAATCTCATATTTTGCCGTTTGAAAAAGATAATTTTTGGGAAATGGGTGTCACTGGTCCGTGTGGGCCATCCAGCGAGATTTTCTACGATCGCGTAGTGGGACGAAGTGACGTCGGTCACTTAGTTAATGTTGATGATTCGATTGTGGAGCTGTGGAATATTGTTTTCATTTCTATGAACAGGTATTTAACCTCAAATGTTTGCCGTTTATAGAAACTCTTTGCAGTACCTTTCCAAATTGGTGTTGATCCGCCGCTGACCATGAGAGTTCGTTTTGCAGAACCTCCAGCGGGCGTCTCGAACCTCTTCCAAGTAATCATATCGACACGGGTATGGGATTGGAACGCTTGGCCTCAGTGATGCAAAACGTGCCTTCGAATTTTGATATTGATGTGTTTTCACCTATCATGAAGCGTATATCTGAGGTTCGTTTTTAGACCTCAATATTGGTCTTAAGATCGGAACGCAGAAACTTCCCTCCTCTATGGCATGTTTTCATTAAAGCGCAAATTTGGTGGTTCGTCCATATATTGGTAAAATTGCTGAATACCAACGAAGTGAAACCGGAATCCGCGGAAAACTTGCCTTGTAAATGCGTATAGAAAGACAAAGATCTATTTTTGTGCTCTCTCCAACCTCGTCTTCTTGGCAACCAGCTGGTCCTCCGGTGTTGTTCCGAAGAATCGCTATATTTTGAAGTTCTCTCATTACGACGGGCCAATTAGGTCAGAAATGAGGGCACCAAATTAAACTGCGTGTAAAATTACGGCGCTGAAATGAGTATGGGTCACGATGATACAGGGCGCTGGTATAGCACTTAATTAGGTGATTTCTGGGCTTTCTGAAATTTTCTATTTCATCTTTCTTATGAGGTGATCATTACAACTCTTGTACACTACTACAGCTTGTCAAAATCAATGATGTTAAATTGTCAAGACATCGAAACTTTGACATGTTTTCTGAATCTTATTCCAGCTTTCCAAATCGGGTGCGTATTGTGGGCGTGTTGGTTCAGCGGACATCAATGAGCGAGATGCATCGTATCGCATTGTGGCCGACCATTTGAGAGGAACTGTTCGTCGCTTTGGCCGATGGTGTTGTGCCAAGCGCTGTTGATTCAGGGTTTGTGAAGGATCTCATTTTCCTTTACCCGTAAAATCTTTATTTTCTCAATTGTAGATTTATAATCCGTAAGAATGTTACGGCGATTATACTGGCATGCGGTGAATCGTCTGGGAATTGATCGTTTCGCCTGTTCAGAGTTTGTACCTACTGTTATTGACACCTTAGTGAGTTGTTATTTTTCATTGCGTTCAGGACTTTTCGATGCTATTTTGGCTGATACTTAGAGACCGGCCTATCCAGAGTTGGCTAGCTGTGGAGAGAGCGTGGCGAAATGTGTAATGGAGGAGGAAGATCGATATTGGAAACTTGTAGACAAGGGGAAACACCATATTTGAACAAATGCGTTTGAACATGCCTGCGAACGAGAGCATTTTTTCAGGTAGGCCACTTACCCTGCAATAATGAAGTCCTGCACCCCGATTTTCTACGAAATCCTAATTTCCAGGAGAAAACGCTTGGATTCTGCATGATACTCATGGCATTCCCATTGAAATCACCGAAGATCTCAGTAAAAAACACGGCCTAGTCGTTGATGATAAGAGATTTCTAGCACTCAAGGAAGAGGCAAAGGTGGACTCATTAGTGATGGAAAAGGAAGATTTTCGTCCAATAATGAAGTGAAACGCATGCTTTTAGATGCTCTCTAAAAGCAAAAGTAACTTCTCCACCCGTCTTTCTGTCGACACGACAGGGCTGGAAAAGTATTCCGATGACGCAAAATATGAGTACTCACTTGAGGCAGACGGTTCCTACGGTATGTGTTACTTGGTGGTACATCAACCTCTAATTTTGGTAGATCAGTTATGGTTTCCAGCGTTCCCTCAAATTACTACGAAGATAGTGGCTGCTTTTGATAAGGATCAGCGAGTACCTTCATTCTCATCATCGGGATCGATTGTGCTGGAAAGTTGCCAATTCTATGCGGAAGAAGGTGGTCAAAAGAGTGATAAAGGCGTGCTGGAAGTGGATGAGGTACTTAATCTTGAAGGTTATTCCCGTTTTTTTCCTTTCTTCTTTGTGCTTCTGTGTTCTGCGCTCAGCTCAATACTAAATTACTGTGTTTAAATAAGAGCAGAAATGGTATGGTGGGAAGTGACGCCGCTCGTCTTGCACACGCTTCAGCGGTCATATTCCGGATCGAATCCATGCTTACCATTAGTTTACCAAGCTTTTCATCCACCAAAGTCCACTCATGAGTGCCAAACACTTCTAGGGACAGAAGCATTATCTTTTCTTGACTGACCTTCGCAGTTTATTGTATAGGCCGAAGCGCGTTCATTTACTACTGCCACTCTTGAACAGAAGTCGAGTGCATGGCGCAGCTCAAAGGTTGAGCACTGCCGGTTGTTCAAAACTTCCTTCTTTATGTTGTGGGTTGATGCCGTAGGTTTTTTCGTGCTTTCTCACTTTTCAACAAAGGCTGGCTTTAGGACTTCCATTTGAGAGACCATCAATTCTTATGTGTTGAAGGCCGAGTTTGCGATCGGATAGCTGCTCATTGGAATCAAGGTAGAGGTGGTCAGTGTTGCCGGGAGAAGAATAAACCATGAGAAACGGCTCAGAGCCAGAGAAATGGGACCCCTCCTTGCAGCTAAAGACCGACAACGAGTGGTTAGCCAGTGGGTGGGCGTGCCGCGCCTACATCGCCGCGGGAAGGGCGATGCTAGATCGCTGGGAGCATATCCTTCGCTGTGAATTGCGTGTCAGTCCGCACCCTTAGGAGATCCGCCTGTCATTCCTTCAGGTGAAATTCTCCTTTTCGACCTTCAACCTTATCGTGGAATCTTCCTTTGATGTACATTATTTTTACTCAGATTAGTTCTCCACCTAACGGTGCGATCAGCTTATCAAATAAACCCGTTTATGCACTCTCACTTTATTTTCGTATATTCCGTCTTCTTTTGGTTTGTTTCCCAATCCTTTCAGAGTTCCTTCCTCTCCTGATTCTTTCAATTGTTCTTCATCCCATTTGCTTACTTTCCCTGTACCTTCATCCCAACTTTACTGACAGCTCACTTTAGTTGCTATTTGAGCCCCTCTGGTGGACTTACCATTCACGTTTCTCGATTGTTTCACTAGTTCTTCCAAGTTGTACTCCTGGAGGTGTATGATTGGTTGAAACAGACCACTGGAAATTCAGTGATAGGAGCAAGTTTATTCTAGGATCTGTGAAAGGCTTTTTGGTTGTTTCGAGTTTGGAATTACAATTTTTCCTGTTTTTTCTATTGTATGCCGGGCACGTTTCGTCGACATTCAGGAACCAGTGTTCGAAGTTACGTCTGTCGAAAAAGTGAATGGCGTCGTTGTTCTGAATGGTAACGTAATTGGACAAGCCACGATCTCGGAAGGTTTAGTGGTCAAGCAGAAAATCAACGTTGTGAGTTTTCTTGAGTGTTTTTTCCATTATTTTGTGCTTTGCTCTTCCGTCGTTCTCTCAGTTTAGCGCTTTGTCTTAGCACTGCTGCTCCAAGTTTATCTCATCCAGGAACGCCGGCTTGCTTTAATGCGCGCCCACTCGGCAACACATCTTCTGAACTGGGCATTACGACGTGTTGGAGCAGGAAGAGGGCAGCGAGGATCAGCCATTGATGAAGATTTCCTGAGATTTGACTACGCAACTGATGACTGTGCTGGTGAAGATGATACTGTATGTGTATGAAAAAGGGATTTACAATTACCAAATATTTTCTAATGAAAGCGGCCAGAAATATTTCTTCAGGTCGAAAATGTTGAATCGCTCATAAAAAGTGTGATATCGGAAGCTAGAAGCGTCATGGTAGAAAAGATGCCATTTGCAGATGCTGGAAAGATTCCCAATTTGCAGTCCGAGTTCAAAGAGGTAGGCCTGGTGGATTTACTCCGAAAAGTCATGTTCGCACCACACCCTGTCCCCTTCTTGTGTAACGT
>MU869740.1:0-25196 GCA_036418205.1 Ostertagia ostertagi | reverse complement strand
GTTATACGAACCTCTAACATCTGGTCTGGGAAGAATAACATTCTTTCCAAAAGAGACACCAATGTCGACATCGGCAATAATGCGCATCCGCTCCGCGATTGAAGTGAGAATTCCGATGGCGCTGTCGTCTTCTTGCTTGACGAGGGCATTAACGTTTTGCAAAAATTGAAGTGTAGCTCTGGAATAACATTGTTACATAGAGACTCGAGCAATCAGACGCAGTTGGCAGAACTTACCTTTTAGAATATCTCGTCACGGAGTGTATGCAACTCTCCACGTATATCACGGAAATGCATCGAACTGACTTCAGCGTGCTGCAGTTCAACGACTGGAGGTTCATCGGATGATTCAGTAATGGACACTGGCTGACACACTGGGAGAAACGAAACCTTGCATTAACATGAAATGGAATGAGTTCTAGTAATAGTTTGAGGAGTGTCGCCCACGGCTAAATGTACTCATGTGATGATTATTCTGAATGTATTCATTATTGCTATTCGTCACTATCGCCATATTTTTTTGCGATTACGTCAATGTAAGATGTTTTTTTTAATTCTTTCGGCTTCTAGTATTAGTCAGATAGGCATCGACAGGAATATTGAGCTCGAGTCGCCACCCCCCAGTCGCCATTAAACTTACACAAAAAACGCTGACGATTCTTTGTACAAGCCTTTGGCCGCGCCTATTGGATTTAAGGCTTACTCCGTTCATTCCTTTGACCTCAATCCTACTGACATGGTAGAAAGAAGTCCATTGCTCATTCTAAGGTCGATGGATTGCAGAAAGGCATGAGGATGTGAAAAGAGAAGAGGAGGGAAGTTCATACAACTAGGGACCTGGGTTTCCACTTGTTAACAACTGCGAGTGTGAGCGGGAACAGTTTTTCGAATTTGTTAACAAACTCGAAAGGCGGTGAAGCGCGCATTAGTTGGCTCCTCCGCGCCGATATAGCTGTATAATATTAACAATTACCTGTGTGTTTCTCATTTAACAAACTAACAGCAGAACGTAATCTGCGGAGTGTTGCCAGTGAGCGACCGATTATATCTACTGACGAGAGACGGTGCTGTGCGAGGGTGAGGAGGCTGGGGAAGTGGGGTAGAGGGGTACGACTTTCTATATTGATTACTCAGTGGAGGCGTAGATTATGGTTGGGGAACAAAGCATGTCTTGAAAACCTTAGTTATTAAGCGGGATTAGAACTGCACTTGAGTAAGCAAAAGCAAATTCAAATATTCACATGAGTACATTTAGCCGTGGGCGACACTCCTCAAACTATTACTAGAACTCATTCCATTTCATGTTAATGCAAGGTTTCGTTTCTCCCAGTGTGTCAGCCAGTGTCCATTACTGAATCATCCGATGAACCTCCAGTCGTTGAACTGCAGCACGCTGAAGTCAGTTCGATGCATTTCCGTGATATACGTGGAGAGTTGCATACACTCCGTGACGATATTTCTAAGGTAAGTTCTGCCAACTGCGTCTGATTGCTCGAGTATCTATGTAACAATGTTATTCCAGAGCTACACTTCAATTTTTGCAAAAGTTAATGCCCTCGTCAAGCAAGAAGACGACAGCGCCATCGGAATTCTCACTTCAATCGCGGAGCGGATGCGCATTATTGCCGATGTCGACATTGGTGTCTCTTTTGGAAAGAATGTTATTCTTCCCAGACCAGATGTTAGAGGTGGAAAACCAAAAATGCAAAAAGCTGATCTTTACACGGTGAGATTTGCATCTCTTCTTCAAATGGTATTGTTACTATTGTGATCAGTATCATCATTATTATTGGTATCATTATTATTGTTTAGAGAGCCAAAATCCGCAAAGAAATGAAGAGCAAAACTCAATCGATGGAGGAAATACGCGTCGATCCCGACGATATTTTATTCTGTTCACTTTGTTTCCAAGAAGACCCTGAACTACCTCCCGACATGGATCCAGAAAAACCAGACGCCAGGGAGACCCAGTGGATGAGATGCACTGAATGTCGCATTTGGGCCCATGCAATATGTGCTCGTGGTGTTCAATTTCGGAGCTGCAAAGCTTGTAAGAAGGGAAAGTACAGCATTGACGTTTACGAGAGTTGAAATGATACATTGGCTTTAACAAACTAGGATATTCTCATTATTAGCACTTATTATTGTAATGTTGAAGTACTAATAATAAGTAATTGCTGAATATGAAGAAAGCCTATGTGATCAGGTGCAACCGATCTATTGTATTCTAGAATGGTCATACTAATATATGGCAATAAAAATCAGCATCCTTTGCTCTTGCGAACCGAACCAGTTACGAAAGGAGTTTGGTGGAGATGACAGCGAGTTGAGGTCATGGAAGAAAAGGCGATCTACATGTAGCAGAGTATGTTCTGAGCAGCTCAGGCGATGATACGTTTATCTTCATGGATGGCTCTGCCTCCAGGTAGCGGATCCCCCCTGTGCTTTCTAGGTGATGAGCGGTTGTCCTTTGCGGTTAGAGTATAGAAAAGAGAGCAACTTCAATGACGTCATCTGTCGTAAAATCTTGTCGAGCGCGGAAATCAGACAAGAAGAAGTCCTGTATCGCGGATTCCCTAGGTTTTTACTCCATTCAGCGGCGATTCGATTGAGGAGTAACTACGGGTCCATGAAATATGTGTGATTTGGAGGTTGGGTAACCTGTATGGGTTAGATTATGCAAATCTTGTAGAATTTTGGGCCGGTATACTTTTTTCAAGCTCACTACTTGTGGCCTCCAGTGGAGAATTTGAACCCTAATGCTATTCATTTGTCGTTTCTTTAAGGTGTTTACTATCATACACTTGTATGCGATCTATCAAGCTGTACGTTCGCCGAGGTTGGAAACCCTGAATCTCGAGCGGGCCACTATACTTGTTGGGTTCGCAAAGCAATCCTTTTGAAACACTGAATGAGAGAGTCCAAAAACCAATGTCAACCATTCAAATGTACAGTCCTAATAGGAACGATGCGCCAAAACCAATTACGGTAGTGGCAAATGGCGTGGGTCCCGCAACGAACTGAATTCAAACAGTGGGCAGCTTGCCAAAAAACTCGTCCTGCATTTTTTCAGGGTGTAGGTTTAGGCGACACTCAAAAACAACGCTCCACTACCGGAATTTACAATAAATCGTGCAGATTTAGTACACAGCAGCGTTATTTTTTACTGAAAGTGACTTACCTGTTCCAAAACGAAGCATAATAGTGCCAGAGAATAACAGAATGCAGCAGAAGATAAAATAATAGCAGAAATTACCGAATACAAATCAGCTGATCTGCTGCGACATCTATCAAGTTTGTGTAGTCCGCAATCACGTCTGTGGCCCCACCCACCCTGTCTCCCGGATATGGACTGTATATGGACAAGAAAAGATGAGGAAGTATGGTCAGAGGTTCCAAAATATCACAAATAAGTGTCCTCACATTGCTCCACTTAGCAAAACTTTTTAAGAAAAATGGCTCGTTTTCTCTCTCTGATTTCTTTTCACAAAAGCGTATTTCTTATCTTCCAGACATGGACTGTCACGAGCGTGTTGTAAAACACGTGAAACTGCTTCCATTGAGACACTAACTTTTGAAGAAGTTTTGATTTCCGTACCCGGCTGGATAAAGTTGTATTATTTTCTCACGATACGGCGCTTATCTCGGTCGGATAGTAATCAGGGTTCCTCCCAGTATCATATCCTGTAGCATCCTTGAGAAATTTGTTCGTTATGAAGTCACCCCGACAAATTCCAGCGTGAGCTGACACTTCGATTCCTGCGTCTCTTTTGCTAGGATTTTCCTTTTACGGAAGTCTGACAGCGGTTTTGCCTTTGCTATAAGCTAAGGAACTTGAATGGGTAATAATTTCAAAATTTGATTGGGTAAAAGCAAAATGCAGCGGAGAAACATGAGGTGGAACTATGATTTTGCGTCATAGGCAAAGCGGGTATTTTCGAAAAAATGAGGATAAAAAATTGTTGCTTTCTCAAACTGGATTTCCGTGTTAATATTCAGATTCGCGTTTATATGTGTCACAATTTGTCTGTAGAGCCTTTTCAAAAACATCCCCAGATTCAAGTTTTTGGGAAATTTGTAGGTGGAACTATAATTATGCGTCGCAGTGTGTTGAAAATCGATATGATTTGATCCAGCAGGAAAAAGGTACCGTCGACTAGGGATTTCACAGAAGACTTTTTGAGCGCTCCCCGCATTAAAGGAACCACCACAATATGGCAAGTTTTACGAGTGAGGGCACCTTATGGAGACCTTATTATGCACGAAGATAACCGTTGTAATTTCTGCTGTAACGGCAGTCTTTTACAAGGTAGCGCGAGCTTTTTCTGGATGAGTTATCAAAGCAGCTCCTAGCGCAGGTCACTAATCAACGCTTGGAGCTTCAGAAAATGTAATTCTCAGCAGCTCCGTTCATAGCATCTTCAATTTTCTGCATTGGTGCTAGTTTCTGCTTACATTACAATACCGGCTTTGAATAAGCAAAATTCGAGAGAAAAAAGGCTTTCTGGGGATGATTGCTGAAAGCAAATCAGATAAAAACTACGAGTTGAATGACATCATTACCGAGATGAACTTCCAACTGAACTCTAATGGTACTGATATAGCGGAAGGGGGAACGGAAGATTTTGACGACAACGCAATTTTTAACACGTTGGCCACCAAGCGGCGTGCCGACCTTGTAGGACTACAGAAAACCAGCATGTATTTTTCTTGCACAACTTTTTCAACATAGCAAATTTAATGCGCTGATCACGAATACGGCATAGATCTGGAGCGTTCGCGCCATTTAGGCACCGATTCGGCTCCCGTTGGCGCCATCTTGGCGCCACGATATTTCCTTTGTCAAATTCGGCAAACACCTGAATGTGATAGTTCGTCCCATCTGCTGAACTCGAATACGACTCTGGTCACGGACTCGATTTACGGCGCCGAAATGGCTTCAACTGGCGCAAATTTGGCGGCGAAAGTCTGCAACTTGAGAGGCATCGGTTGTTCCGGGGGATTCATTAACCCGAATGAAGACGACGTTTTGAACATGCAAGCAAAAGCGACGAATTAAAGCCGATCTGCGGACCGAGGATGATGTTCTGCGAGATCAAACCTCCTTCGATAAAGAATATGGACTTCATAATGATGCTGCTGAGACAGCAGATGTTGTCGAGGCTGCTATAGCATGCTTTCCGACGAACATGGTAGTTACTGCATTAGATCACATATAGAAAAGTGGGAACTCGATGTAGTACTTGTGGGGGCTTCTTCTGTATTGAATACTTCCAAACACGCCACAAATTATGGGAGAAATCTCAACTGCTAGTTGCGTTATATTATGTTTAGGGTTATTTTTGAACTGTAGCAAAACGAGATAAAGTGAAAAACCTAATGCAAATAAACATTCGTAGCGTCACAAATATGTGATCAGAAGGAAGAAAAAGTCCAAGCATTTCAATAATTTGACCCGATATCGGGTGCCATCGTCCCAACTGGCAGAAAATGTGTCGCCCGACGTCTGATGCCATTGTCGCCAATGTGTTAATTCAGAAGAAGCACATGATTACATGTCAAAGCACAGGAAGGCAACTCTCCGGCACCTGTTAGCAGTACCTCCTCGCAGTAGTTCATCAGTTCTTGAGTTCTTCAGTCCTTCTTCATTTCAGACCAGTCAGTCATTAGCACTGCACTAGTGTGCCATTGACGACAAAGTTGTCGTTTTCCACTCATAATTTTTAATGGTTTAGTGTCGAGAGGAGCGTGTGTATCGCGGGTAATTTCTGTATATAATCTCCTCTAGCCAATCAAATTTCTACAGTCAATTAGTCGACTCTGGAAGCAAAGGTTGCTCTCCAAAAAGCCTGCATTGGTTTAATTTTCAAAAGTGCAAGGGTTATGCGTTTGGCTTACCCAGTGCTTATGGAAATCCAAGTTTGTAAGATTTTCATCAAACCACATGTTACACGCAAGTTGCGTACCGATTTAGCGGCCTAGGGGAACAAAACACTTAGATCCAGATCTCGAGAAATGCCTAGCTTGAGCGATAGCAGGACCTCTATTCACAAGGGTGTGGCACTATCGCTACCTAAAGTACGCGATAATGGAGGAAATGCTCTTGCTTGAACTCTGCGACCGCTACCACTCCTGTCAAACGCGGCATGTGTAGCGTATGCGCCCCTCATGCTGACATGCTCCCTCGTGTTTCTCCCCTCCTCGCAGCGCTGTGTCTTTCCGTCGTACCGCGGTCGACCTCAACATGGTGCTTTGTGCTTTCTCCATTAACTTTTCTCTTCACAGTTATCTCTCAGTTTCTAAACAAAATACTTATTACACTGTTTCGATCGCTGCCCTTGCATTTAATGGAAGAAATTGCAATAGGTTGAGGTCGATTAAACAAGAAGTCAGGGTTCTTCAGGGCTTCCAATTGATGCGTGGTGAGCAAAAACTCGTGTACCCAACAGGAATCCTACGGAGCAGCAAAGAGCCAGAGACGGAGAGAGTTTTTTCGCCTACCTTAGCTTCGACCCAAGTAGGCTTCAAATGAGAAGGCAGTATGGACTGTAGGCAGCGCAGAGCAGGGTCAACCGTCCGTTCGAACTGTTCGAACGAAGGGGTCGCATTTTGGTCGGAAGGGGGTCGCAATTTCGAGGACTGCCAGCCACAGGCGCGTGCGTGGCGTATCCGAGGGCAAGAATTGCTTGTGCAGACCGCATTAGATTCGATTTATTATGCACAGAGAGACAGTTTTAGGCAAATTACGGTGTTTTCCTTAGGAATAAAGAACAGTTGAATGCATCCCTATGAAAGGTTTGACTTCTCGGGGCTGAAATTAAAGTTCTTCGGGACCTAATTTTCTGAGGACGATTCTTCCAGACAACTGTAAAACACATAAGAAAGCAGAAATCTCGTAGTCTTCAAAAATGTCTTCGCCCCTCCCCAACAAGCTCTTTGAAGGAAGTTATTATTGCTGAAAGCTCAAAAACTCGCATGTGCTGCTCAAAAACCTATGGGAACAAAATGTTCGAACGTGTGATTTTCTCGGAAAATGGATTTTGAAAAACGGTTTGGTGCTTGTTAGAAAGAGCAAATCCTGTACTTTCACCCCATAAAAAAGTGCATCACAGAAATGAAAATGAAGTGAGTTATGCCCGCTTAAAGCCCAAAAACTCGCGATTTCAAAAAAAGTGTTCGGCAAAACCCCCCAAAATGTTCGAACGTGTGATTTTCTCGAAAAATGAACTTTGAAAAACGGTTTGGGCTTGTTAGAAAGAGCAAATCCTGTACTTTCACCCCATGAAAAAAGTGCATCACAGAAATGAAAATGAAGTGAGTTATGGTCGCTGAAAGCCCAAAAACTCGCTTTTGCACGAAAAATGTTCGAACGGGACAATTTTTTAAAAAGGGGACAATCACTAAACTTTTTATACTGTTTTGTTAGAGAAATATTTGAAGTTTCTGAAACTTTTTACAGCTTTCCAAAATGTCGCATACGAAAGATTTTATGGGCCTTCAAAGTTGAAGGTGCGCCTTCTTAGAATTTTGGGTTTTCCACTTCTAACAGAAGTACTTTCCGGAGAGTTAGGCAATCCTTGTAGTTTTCTGAAAGCGCACCTCAGGCACAATCAAAATCTACCTCAACAAGTCAAAAAAAAAGAAAGTTATTCCCCTCTAAAATTTTTTCTTCGCCGCGTCCCGTTCTTCCAGCGCCCGGGTGATACCTGCCGCGCTCCAAGGCTGACGCCGCGGCGCAGACGCTTTCTGGCGCAACGGATTCATGTCTAGCACTCTTATTAACAAAAACAGGGGGTCGCAACTGGACCCCCTCGAGAGCTAGGGGGTCGCAAAAATCCCGAAAATGTTCGAACGTGACGGTTGACCCTGGCGCAGAGTATACACTAGTTCGATGTTACTTCTGCATTTCCGACTCTTGTCAGGTAGCCAAAAACTGCGAAAACGGGCGAAAACTCGAGTAACAAGCCCTCTTTTTGCCAGCCATTTGAGAAGCGGGCGAGTTGACATAGAGGTCGTTCGTATCCTAGATTCATGCAAACGACTCGACAGGCTCTAACTGTTTTGATGGCAGGTTGCAACAGTGCACTCACTTTCAGGAAAGGGTATCTAATAATAACGGTAACGGCTTCATTTCAAGTTGTCACCCCACTTGGCGGCGGTCGGCATTTTGAAGGATGCACGGGCTTCTGAGGTACCTTTCACGTCCTTTGAAATCACGCCTCGTGCCACGAAAACGCCACCTACCTGTTGTATACCTGGGAACTCCTCCAACCTCTTCCTACTCATGTTTATATTCATGTGCATCCGACTTATTGCTATTTATTGTTTGAAAAACAGCAAAATGAAGTTGGGCATTATGAGGTGGTAACCACAATAAGGCCTTCGCGCTCAATGTCGGTCCTCATACCAGCAGTCGAACTCATTTAAACACATAACATTGTCAGAAGAGAGCAAAGATTGGTCCGCCGAGCACAAACTGTTGAAAACCGGCTGTACAACCGGTAAGTGTTCATGACAAGTTGCGCTCATTTTTATCAGACCCTGACTTAGGTCGCGGTAAGTGGCTCTGATTGGAATACCTAGTCCTTCGACGAAAACACGATCGTGACTACTCAATTCTCCCAACAGAAATATGATTGACCCCACAGTTACATCGTGGGAATAGTGCTGGAGCACCGCCTCAAATCAGTGAGCGCATTGCACAATTGAGAAGAATGCCGTAGAATTCTTTGTTGAGGATTGGATTCAGGATTGCTTTGTGCAAGTAAGAACTAGCTCCACGAAGCCGAAGGAATGTTCATGTAATGGGAGCTTTTTTCATTGTCGAGCTCCTGTTGCAACTTTTTTTGTGACAACGTTATGAACGTACATATTAGAAAGCAGGTTCAAAGCTAACAGAGGCTTGTATGAGAACGTAATATAAGAGCAACATTATTTCCACCGATACGTCCCACTCGGGGCGTCGGACCCCATTTTTAGTGCATTGCAAGATGTCCAGAAGCTGGTTAATATGTGTAATACTTATCAATTCCATACCTATGTAGGCCCTACTAATGCTTTAGCGACTATAGAAGTTTTTCAAGTAAATTGAGATTTACTTGAAATTTGGTCATACTCGAAAAATCTCAGAAAAGATTTTTCAATCCTCACTCCCTCTCCCATTTAGCACGAATATGCTGCTTCACTGACAAAGGCGTACCATTCAAATGAAAAGCGTCGAAATTTTTCAAAATTTTAACTGACTTCATCCAGCAGAAAAAAATTACCGCTCGAAATGGGTTTTGCTTAAGATTTTTGGGGGCTATTGTATGTTGGTGGTGCTAAAATTCTTCTTCGCTCTTGAGGACAACGGCCCCGTGAGCGTCTGTTCAGCTTTTTACCATTTGCCTTAGTAATGAATACAATGAAAAATAAGGCAATCGCCACTGAGAACCTTCTTCTGGATAGGTCGTCCCCCGAATTACACTTATGATCAGCATCAACCATCTCTTCGCCCTCGATTTTGAATAAACCAAAGTCTACGTAGTCTTTTGGAGGCAGAGCGGACTTCTCTCTGAAGCAGCTTATTGCGGAGTAACTCTGTAGTAGTCAGTAATTTATTTGAAAGTCTTATTTTTGAAACAGCCCTTGCGCTGCGATTGCAAACACTGGACACGTTTTATTTACTATCCAATGCACGAGCGGAGGCCTCACTACATACATACATGTACATGCCCTTGAACTGTTCCCTTTTGTGGAAGTGGCGCTTCCTCGAGTGTAGTAAAAAAGCATAGTTTCACGTTTGAACGTATTGAACAGAAAGCGAAGTTGTTGAAATGACATACGTTCTGTATGTCAAAAACGGCTCTGTTGTGGATTTTCGTGAAATTACAAAAGCAACCTTTTTTAGAAGCCCGATTTCTACATTTCAAAAGCGATGGCTCTCTTTGAATGCATTGAATCAGTGAAATCAACGTAGCACTGAAAAGAAAACTTATTACATTCAGCAGGACAGAAATGGGCCTACTGAGGATTTTGGTCCGAGTACCACCGAGAGGCTTCACTTAGTTGGATTTAATCAATGGGACTCATCAATTATTTCCTGCTTTATTTTTTTTTGATTTTCTGATTCGTTTATTGTTGTTTCCAACCGCAATTCTCTCCGTAATCTTATAACGAAAATAGCAACAAGGGAAAAACTTTTCGCTATTGCCATCTTTTGCAATCTGGATCTGGACTAAACCCGCGGTCGAATCACGGCTGAGGTAGCGATCTTACGTGACTCAACATACTTGGAAAATCGTGTCTCCGTATTTGAGTTTTCAATTTAGCAGAGCCTCATTAATCCCTAACCTGCGTACAGGAGTAATAGATAAATGGACCGTTTCTAGAGATGCATCATGTTTTTAATCTCCAAGTTTAATTGGGGTCGCATCCAAAAGTGTGAAGAATTTGTATAACAAGATGCTAGTCCGAATCGGACGATTCTCATTATATTATTTTATACTTCTACCTGAACCTAGCATAAAACGTGCAATTCTGAGAACGTAGAAGGAACACCTGGCCTGAACAACATTCAGGCAGCAGCTTCAGGATTTTGAACCACGGAGCCCCGCGCAGTAACCGCGTTACTTGCGGCTGCTTCACCTTTCACCCTTGTGCATCTAGAACTTCTATTCTTCATTTCAAATGTGGATGTAACAAACCTCAAAGGGAGTCAGCGCGTGATGCGATCATCCGCTCGACGTGATTTCCACCCGATGTAGTCCGCCGATATTAAATTTACTCCTTGCATACCAAAAGATGATGAGAGACAGTAGGGTAGCCAGCCCCTGGTTCTGAGCGACTATTGGAAAAAAATAAAAAATCGTGCCGAACGTGTTATAACGTTCGAGACCGAAAAGTGGTACTATTTCGCGCAGCTCAGATCCGAAAGCTTACAGCTCAGAAACTCGCTCCGAAAAATATTGCCTTCATTTTAAAGAGTTGAGGGAGTTCCTGACGGATTAAGTCCACTTGTTGTTGTCTTTTTGAATTTTACATATGACATTAATGCATATTATATTAACATCGAACTTTTGAATTTTCAGTGGAACTAAAGAGAATTTTTCCTTACTCTAACAAAATCTGACAAGAATTCCTCATAGTGATCGATCTAGTGCTGCATCCCGCCACCACGGGCGAATGTCTGTGGTATTGGGATGCAGCATTATATCGATCATCATTAGAATTTTTATAGAATCTGTTAGCTACTTTGACCATGCAACAGACCAAATGAACATGACTGCTGCTGATGGGTGAGACTCATAGTATTGGGATAGTTCGAAGTTCTCGACCATTTTTCTTGACCAATTTTAACTGTTTTGATGTCATTCGGAAGCATGCAAACTTCCGTAGATTATGTTCAATGAATCTTGCACATTAGCCAATATTTTTCTGGGAAGTGTCGGTTAGTGCGGAATGTCCCAAGGTGCTTTCATATTTTCGTCTGCAGCGTCCAAAAAAATGGCATCAAACCAGGGGAATGGATATCTGCTTCCTCTTCTTCTTCTCCCTAGCGTTAGTCCCGCGCAGTCGCAGGGTCCGCTGTCTTTGTCAGTCGTCGCCACTTTCTCTGTCCAGGGCGCTCACTTAGGTCCTTCTTGATCACGTCTCTCCACCTCTTCTTTGGGGCTCCTCGCGGTCGCTTGCCTTGCACTTCGAAGTCCATCGCTGTTCTTATCGGATGGATCCTGTGGCCTCCTTAGCACATGCCCATACCATCGCAGACGCTGTTCCCGTACCTTCAGCTGGACAGGGGCAGTCTGCATGACCGCTCTGACATCCTCGTTTCTGACCCTGTCCAGCCGCGTCCAGCCGCAGGCCCATCTCAGCATCCTCATCTCAGCGGAGTGAAGCTGCCTTTCGTGATTCTTGTTCAGGGGCCAGCACTCGCTGCCGTATAGCATCGCAGGCCTTACCACTGTCCGGTACACCTTCCCTTTGAGCGTTCTGGAGCACCTTCGATCGCAGAGGATTCCAGTGGACTCCCTCCATTTCATCCATGCGCGTTGACCCGAGCCTTCACTGCCTGATCCACACTGCCGTCGGCTGCCAGATCGCTCCCAAGGTAGCGGAAGTCCTCCACTCTTTCGATGGTCTCACCATGGCCGTCCACGATCGGCTCTGCACCCTCTTCGGAGCTCAGGAACTTGGTCTTCTTGACATTCAGCCGGAGCCCACCTTCTGCCAGGACTTTCTGCCATTTCTGCACCTTGGCCTGAAGTTCCTCTCTGCTATCCGCTATCAGGGCGATGTCGTCAGCGTAGAGGATGGTCTTCAGTGGTCCTTCCATGAGGCCCTTCACCATGACATCTAGTGTTAGGAGGAAGAGGAAGGGGCTCAGAGCTGACCCTTGGTGCACCCCAACCGTGATGTCCACCTCCTTCGTTAGGCCGTGTGGGGTGCGTATGGCTGCCTTGGCTCCTTCGTACATGTCCTTCACCAGAGAGATCAGGTGTTCTGGCACGTTCCGTTCCCTGAGCGATCTCCATAGTACTGCTCGCGGTAGCCTTCTCCAGGTCGAGGAAGGCTAGGTAGCAGGGTCGGCGCTTTTCTCGATACTTCTCCATCACTTGCCTGGCGATGAAGATGGCATCCGTTGTAGACCTTTCGGGCATGAACCCGAACTGTTCCTGGGAGATCGGGACCAGCTCCCGCAGTTTCGAGTCGACCAGCCGCTCGTACAACTTCATGGTATGCGCAGTCAACTTGATCCCGGTAGTTGGAGCAGTCCATCGCCCTTCTGTTTGAAGATGGGGACGATGGTACTTGTCCTCCATGCATCCGGCATCTTTCCTTCCACTGTTACCTTGTTCAGGAAGCTGGTGAGCCACCTTATGCCGTACTCTCCGAGCGCCTTCCATGCCTCGATTGGCACCCCATCTGGGCCAACCGCCTTTCCAACCTTCATCCTCCCAAGTGCACACCTAACCTCATCCTCAGTCCAGAGTGCGATGGGACCAGCTGTGGCCTCTGCCCGTGAGTTGTTCTTGTGGGGGAACTCCTCGTTCAGAAGCCCCTGAAGTACTTCCCACCTCCTCTTGACTTCGGCTGGCTTCCTTAGGATGACACCATGCTGCCTTTACACTCTTCACCACCCTGATGTCTTGAGTAGCCGATGCCGGGCCTTAGCCAGCCTGAAGACGAACTTCTCTGCGTTTCTGCTTTCCAACTTCTCGTACAAGGCGTCCATCTCCGTGTTCTTCGCCTTGGCGACGGCAGCCTTAGCGAGCCTCTTGCAACTCTTGTAGGTAGCGAGGTCTTCGGGGCTCTTCTGCCAGCGCTTGTATGCTTCCTTCTTCTGCTTCACGACTCGCTGGACCTCCTCGTTCCAGAACCACGCTGCCTTGTCTCCTCTGAATCCACCTCGCGTCTCGCCCAGTACCTCCTTGGCACATCGCAGGATGGTCTCAGCCGCGTTGCCCCAAGTCCGCTGTATTGGCCCGTTAGGATCTGGGAGACCGACTTCCATTATCTTTCGCCTGAGGTCATCCTTCTCCGCTTGGTGCAGCTTCCACCACCGGATTCTCCTCTCGGTTCTTACCCTTGTCTTCTTGGGGAGGTCTATGGCAATGTCTGCCAGGAGGGGCCTGTGCTGGGGAGCCAGATCTTCGCCAGGAAGGACTTTGATATCCTTCACAGTTT
Source organism: Ostertagia ostertagi (assembly GCA_036418205.1). Classification (NCBI taxonomy): domain Eukaryota; kingdom Metazoa; phylum Nematoda; class Chromadorea; order Rhabditida; family Trichostrongylidae; genus Ostertagia; species Ostertagia ostertagi. The sequence continues at coordinate 11,532 of MU869740.1, read as the reverse complement.
TGAGAGCCGATCTTCCTCTTCCTTTTCGCGAAGAACGTGCTGCAGATTGCCAGGTCCAGAACCCTCTCTCCCTCAGCGTTCCTCGTTCCTATCCCTCTACCTCCGTGCACCCTTTCTAGGCCTCTTCTGTCACTGCCGACGTGACCATTCAGGTCACCTGCTATGGTCAGGTAATCGCCTTCCGGAACCGATCTTATGGCTTCGTCCAGGCTCAGATAGAACTCGTCCTTATCACTTTCGGGGCACCCGGCTTGCGGTGCGTACACGGAGAGTATGGTCCAGTACCTCCTTCGTGTCTATCCTCACAGCCATGATCCGATCGCTGATCCTGTTCACAGCGGAGACATAGTCCTTGAGCGACTCCGCTACCGCTATGGCCACGCCGTTCCGCTTGGTGTCTTCTCCATTGTAGTAGAGTTTGACACCTTCCCCGATTTCCCTGGCCTTAGCACCTTTCCATCGCGTCTCCTGAAGGCATAGGACTTGGATATTCCTGCGCGTCATCAGATCAGCAACCTCTCGGGACTTCCCAGTTAGCGATCCTACGTTCAGAGTCCCAATTCGAACTAGCTTCTTTGGCCGAGGCCGTTCACTCCTCGGTAGCCCTCGCATACTGACCACAGAACTCGGGCGGGGGTTCTGCGCGCCACTTCCGGGTGACGTCCTAGCTTTATCACTGATTCTTTTTCGACTTTAGACATATTTGTGTGACTGGGGTCTTCATCAGCCGGCCTGTCAACCTGGGCCTGACGCTGGTACTAGAACCATTTTTGCAATTTTTGCAAGGCATGGTTTAAGCCTCGGCAGGGATCGAACTCGCGGTTTTTCAGAGGTGCAGACATGAGTCTAACCTCTTAACCACTCGGCTATCCCTGCCTCGAACCAGCGGAATGGATATGTCTGCCTAGATCTAAGGATGGAGGAGCCCCAGGGTGGATGACCAGGTGCCAAGACTTGCCAGTACGTGAGCAGGATTCGTGAGATGTAAAACACGGATCGGTTCTTAAGTACCTTTGAAGAGTCGTACAGGGAGTGCCACTTCCTCCCCCTCCCCCCAGTTCTATTTCCACCCACATCACATAAGATCCTGCAATGTCAGCCATCTTCTTCTGCTCTCACTTCGGATTCCAACTGTAACACATATATCAGCGTTATGGATAAAAATGTGCGGGATTTCAATTGACGTCGAAGCCACAAAATTAGGAAAACTTAAGAAGGCCGCTCTGCTGTAGAAAGGCCGATAATGCCAAATAAAATCAATTTCAAATTCACACTAATTGTTTCCACAAAGCCATCACTGCCTACTGTTCTGTCACCGCCAACTATGCCAGCTATACCTCGCTCACGATATCGGCTTCATAAACAGTATCTAACGAAACCTGAGGCCCAGCATGCAAGTTTCTTGTGCCATAATTAACCTGTCCTATGTTCTTCGGAATCGGCTTGTTTCCTCATCAGTGGAACTGTTGGCGCAGTACAAGCGGGAGTGCTTTGCTACAATTCCAGGTGGCCAAGATTTTGAAACAATAACGAGTACAATTTAGCAGAAGAACTGTTTAGCGAGGAGAAGCTCTGTTTAAAGGACGAATTCACGATTAGAATGAAGGTCGAAGAAGGAGTAATTCACCTAGTTGAGGGACCCGCGGACCTCCTAAGGGTGCGAACTGAAGCGCAATTGGCACCGAAAAGTTGACCTCGGCGACCTATTAAGGCTCAATCTTGGCGCGGTGGGCCAGTGCACGCCCACCGACCAGCTGATCACTCGCCGCAGGTCTATACGTGGCGACCAGGGTGAATATCGGTCGAGGAAATCCTCGACAGGGGGGTCGTACCTGTTCGGGCTGGTCCATGGGGGGTCGTACTCTTGGGGGTCAGTAACAGCAGTGGTATCGTGGTGCAGATAGGTAAGAGGGTATAGCGCAGCAGAAAATGAAAATATCTGAAAAAAACATGATATTAAATTTTCTTTGCAGGTTCAGTCGCTCCATTCCTCCACCTTCATGAGAAGGGCGTATTTGAAGGCAGTACAAAGAATGAAAGTGCATCCCCGCAAAGAAGAGTGCCACATGTGCGCACGCGCTGCAAAGGCACCTCCCTGCCTATCGCTCGCTCCTTCTCCCTTAAAGCGAGAGATTACGATAAAGTGCGTATGCAGCGTGGAAGTACATGCACCATTGGAAGCAGTAGTCAGGGGCCCAAGGAAACGAAATGTTGCGTTTTTGTGGTCAAAGGTGCGCTAGTTGCAGCGTACAAGGCTTGCCATTCCTTTCTGAGCCCCGCCACGGTCTGTGCTCCGCCCCCAGCAGCAGCGCCCTTCGATTGCCAATGTGACGAGATATTCCACTTCCAGAGTGTATCCTATAACTTTTCATGGGATGCGTGATCAATCAAAGCATGATGCTTGCTGAAATGATAGAGGCTATCAGCATAACATGTGCAAACGACCTCCTAATTGGTTGCTAGCTCGTCCATTATCGGAGGTCAACGGGCAAAGAAAGGGGTCCCATTTTGCGCCTTCTTGACGGATTTCTTTGCTTTTTTCGCCACTGGGGCATTATTCAGCATCTCCACTTCCACTATGAACCCAGTCCAAACTTATCGTAATCCCTCGCTTTAATGCCTCACTTCGAGAATACACTGTTGTTTGGGACCCTCGTCGCAAAAACGACAACCGTAAAGGAAAAGGCGCTGGGCAAATGAAGTTGTTCTTCAGGTTGTAGGAGTTACGAAATGCGTTTACTACAATGCAGCTTCTGTCAACTGGTCATGATCATATGACACCTTCGAATCGATTCTGCAACTTCGAGTGAGGTCGGATGCATGGCCTATACTCAGACAAAATTCGATGATGACGATTGCCCCTTTTCCTATTGCTTATGTTGGGAGGATGTTTTCTAGACCCATTTCAAGCGTTGCCAACAATTACACTTGCAATGGTGAAGGAAGGGAGCGGATTTTCAGGTGGCCGGATCCGTCCTCGATACATACTCGACGCAGATATCTTCTCAACTAGGAAATGTAGAAGAAAGCTAAGAAGACCATCAGAAAGCGCAAACCTTCCGCTTTCCAAAACTATCTTCCCTTTTCAGGATCTTACGACATTAGAGAGATATTGCTTTTGAAGTGGCAAAAACTAGCATGAAAATTTCAGCGTCCTCGACGTTTACTCGACGAAATTTGAGAGACCCTATCTTTCTGCATGGAAGGCTTTCAGAGCAATTTCAATACTTCTTGGAAACGCGAAATCCAGCTCTATCTAACCCTACCTCAAACTGCTTCAAAGGTTATGAAATGGAGGAATGCAACCTTTTCATCGAGGGTGTAGATTTCGACGGTTTTTTTCGGGATTTCAGCAAATCTGACCCAGTGACAATCGCGCCGCAGCTGCCGTTGAATCGGCCGTTGATTGATACACTCGGCTGTTTCGATATACTCAAGCAGGAATTAAGATTAAATCGCAACCCCGTGCCTTCAGGATTTCTGTGCATTTCTGAACGAACCTGACTTTGAGGTCACACAAAGTTAATGCCTCTTTCCTCGAGTCGATATTTCAGTAAATACACAAAAGTGTGCAGCGATGAAAGACAGTGCATAGATGACAAGATGAGGCGTCCATAACATTATTTTGCAGGATTTTTTTTGATTAATTAATTGAATTAATTTGCTCTGTTTTAGGGGGTCGTGCCAGGATCTCGATTTCGGGGGGGTCGTACTTCTGCGACCACGTACTCGACACGATTTTCACCTTAGGCATGGCGACTGAATCTGATTAGCGGAAGAGTGCACCATTGAAGAAGAAGCATCCACGATGGAGAGTCGCATCAATTCGAAAAAGGGCAAGGAGGTCCCACCGGGTTCTGGGCCGTTTCTCATGGTTCTTCCTACTTCCTTGTACCACTCACCATCCCTAGTTTAACTTGGAATGGGTTCCTTTTTCATCGTGAATCCGTCCTTTAAGGCGGGAATTTGTATGTCCAACAAGTTTCTACGTGCTCACAGGAGGATGGCAGAGCCCAGACGCTAGTCATCGGATGAATCGCTGTGCGTGCCCTAGCTAACTATCGCGAATTGGATACAAGGTATTGTGAAACGTCTCACATCGCACAATACGCGGCTGCGATCCGTCGCGGCTTTAGCCTTCCGCGGCACTGACCCTGTCGGTACCTGCGTTTCCACGGACGTTGTTTCTACTCTTCTCTGGAGTCGAACGGTTAGGATTTCGTCGGTAAGTATTTTTACATGCAATAAATTCAATGAAGGTATTGTGTCACACCACCTCTTCGAAACTGGAGAATCGATCGGGCTGTGATCTACTACTGACAAAACCTCCCGTAGAATTACCAGTACAACGTGTACACACATACTAGACGCATGCCTATGCGTTTCTATATGCACAAATTTTTCATGGAGCACGGCGACATTGTATAAGAATAACTCATTTGCTTCACCTCTACGTAGTTTGATAATAACTTCGAAGCTAAAATTCCAACGTACTCGAAATATCGAAAGCATAGCACCCGACTAATTGCTTATCAACTGAAGATATTCATTAAAGCAAGCTTTAGTCGTTTGTGCAGCTTTAGTCGTTAACTAACATCAGATATGTATGAATATTGACGTTAGCAACCTGCCTAATGGGTAATTAAACGATGGAAGATCTACATCGATACTGTCAAGCACAAGTCTGAGAGACAGAGTTGATCAGGAAGCAGGTCATCAGAATTAAAGGCAGCGATTACGATAAATTCAAGAAGGGTTAGTGTGACGTGGTGGTGCTCAATGGTACGCCAGTAAAAAGCAGAAAAATCCGTCAAGAAAAAAACGGGACCCCTTTTTTGGCCGTTGGTTTTCACTCATGAACAGGTAACAGCTCAGAAAGCGGACGTATGAACGAGTTCACCGCAACGCGTTTGACACCATGCCAAACACGCTTCAATCGAGATGCTCCAGCTGGCAACGCAGCTCGTCCAAATCACCAAGTAAACTAGTGGGCGGATCGCTTTTGGGGGCGGAGCGCTTTCGAAGTCCTGCTCAGCAACCAGCGCACCTTTCGTCGTGAAAGCGCCACACCTCGCTTCCCTGGCAGCCAAGTAACTGATTCGTGTGGTGCATATGCTTCCCCGATGCGCTCCCTCTTTATCGTAATCGCTTCAAGGCAGAGGTGGTCAGTGGCTCCACGATGAAGAAAAACATGAGAAACGGTTCAGAACCCGAGAAATGGGACCCCTTCCTTGCCCGTTGATTTCCGCATTGATGCGACTCTCATCGGTGCTGCCCTCTTCAACGCTAACGCTCTCTCTGCTAAACGGCTAGAGAGTCAGACAGTAAGAGCTAAGCATACCGCACCAGTAGCGCGGCCATGCTAGATCGCCGAGGCATGTCTTTCGTTGTATATTGCGTGTATGTCCGCATCTTTAAGAGGTTTTTCTGCCTTCCCACTAGGTAAGTTCCCCTTTTTCTACATTCAACCTAATCGTGGAATCCTCCTTCAAACGCACCGCTAGCGATTGTCCTTAGAGAAATCCTCTTGTTAAGTGAGGTAGAGGGATCGTCATTCGCTGTGGTTATGGGACGCGACTTCAGGATGCGTGATTATTTTGTACCACCTAGCCTTGTGCATAAACTCTTTCAAAGTTCTGTACTTCAAATGCATGTATCTCAGTCTAAACCAAACCTTTCAAATGAATTAAAAACCGTTGGAATGCGCAACCATTGTCCTATGTGATGCAGTTTCAGCGTGTCCGTTTGTTTAGAATGCTGAAGCTCTGGAGGCGAATAATTGAAGAAAGGGCTTTTTAAAATCGTGTTGGGTTTCGAAGCATTTCTCATTGAGGGAATCATGGAGGTTCTTGAAAGTGACATTTGATAGGCTTAAGGTCTACTGAGTAAAATATTCGCAGTGTCCCTCCGTAGCCTAGCTGGTCCAACTTGTGCAGGGTTGGTTGTGTGATGTGCGTCCAAGACACCTGTCAGGGTGTGTGATCCTTTTTAATGAGGAGTGCCTAGATTCTGTCTTCTTAGTGAATTTTGATATAATGTTAAGAGTTGCTTTCGCGCTCTAGAACAGTGTTCCACCTGGTACGGAAGAAATCGGTCGGCCACTGACCCAATGAAAGTTGCCATAATCTTCCCTCACACAGTTTTAGTTTCCAACGTTAAAGAGCTTCATCACCGTCGATCTCTTCAGCGAAGCTTTGCGGGCTCCGCTCTTTATTGTATATATGTTGCAGAACAGTAGAAAAGCGAGTCGCTTTCACACACAAACTTCAAATCGTGCTGATTTTCGAGGCACGCCTCTTCAAATCTTTTCGGGCCTTCCAGCTCCTTCCCTACATTTGCTCCACACCATATACTTATGTTGGAACCTTCTCAGGTCCTGTGCGCAGTACTTCAATCAAAACTTTTGGCTAATCGGTGGCCGACCGACCACCACCTTCATCATCTTCAAGGCTCTCGCTTTCGTTACAATAGCCTTTTGAAGAATAGCTTTGATGCATTTGTATTGCGAATATAACCCCAGTGCATCGCTTATGTCCTGAACTGCTTCCGTTCCTCCCAGGCTCATTTTAAGCTGGAAAAGAAATCATGCAAATCCGCTCATAAAATCTCACAACTATTGCAAGGCTTTGAAGTAGAAGAAAATGATTTAGAACAAAGATAATTCAGCTGTCATATAGAGCGAAAAAAGCTCTCTGGATCGGTATATAAACCGATGGCTGTTCTTTTGGAATAAGATAAAATAAACTATTCAAAAGTGAGGTCGGAAACGCCTGAGCTTTTACAAAGACGTAATAATTATCACTCAAAACCCACAGATGTGAGGTGAGGCGCGCTCGCAAACTTGCGCGTCCAGTCAAGTCAAAACGTTGATGTCGTCAGCGTATTCAAGTACGAGCAAAAGAAAACGCTCACCTGGTGAAGACAAAGAAAAAAGTCTCTTCTAGAAGAAAAGATCAGGTGGAACGGAAGCTGAACTGACGACACAACGGTAGTGAGCCAATGATGAATATCGTGCTAGTAGGAAGGGCCAACCAACGATAGTTCGTGTCCTAAAACAAACTGACCATGTGCACTTGAAGAGTGCGACCAAAGAGACCAAAGTCGAAAGAGATCCGCGATCGGCATCGAAACCAGTCTTTGTGGTAGGCAGAAAGAAACAGAAAGTGACAATGTCCCTCGCAAAACGCTGCATGGAATCTACCGTGTGCATTCAACGCTGGAGTTCTGGCAACCTGGGGGAGCCCATCGCCTGCTGCCTTATTGCAGTATTTCTTTTTATGTATATTCCAAGTCTCATCGAAGGGGATGAGCATGAGAACTGTGTAGCTCTGATTCATGCATTGCAAATTCTCTGGGTCGAATATATGATACACTGTGCTCCGAATTCGATTTTGCGATGACCGTTGGACCAGAGCGGTTACCGACTGGATCCCTCGGGACGTCAAACGAACACCTGGACGACCGCCGGCCCGATGGTCAGACTTCTTCACGAAAGCTCTGAACGAAAGGAATGAAGGACTTCGTGTCCCTCGAGCGAGGAGGATCCACTGGACCACTCTAGCACGCGACAGGGACGAATGGAGACGTTGCTGGCGCCCGCTCGAGCAAATCGACGATCAACGGGACGACAGGTGATACAGGTGATTGGCTCGAATTGTCGTGTATCACCGCCCTCGGGAGCATATGGCATGAAGCTGCACCTGGGGAATGCCCAGGGTCAAGCGAGGCGTCGAGGAAAATTCGGAAAAATACCCCCCCCCTCCCTCTGCCGAAGGCCGAAGTCCATGAAACAACCCTCTTTAAAAAGCCGAACTATGGAAAAGTTGTTTGATTCTCCACCAAAACGGCTCAAAATCCAAGCCCGTGCTCATAAGAAAAGCCCTGCTACCCCATCGTCCACAAAAAAACTCGTTTAAAAAGTATAAAAGTGAAAAAGTCAAAGAATGATCATTAATGACGAGTCCTGTCAAACGAGCAAACGAGAAACGGAGCAAAAAACGTCAAACTAGTCACTAGAAATGGCGTACTATGACAACACCTCTTCTTTGTTTATTTCCTCCACAAGACTTACCAAATTCTAGTACTACACAGATTATGGTTCTCAATTTACACGTCCCCCTTTCGCTCAAAGGAAGCCTTGTAAAAGCCTTCGCCAGCCAGGGTCAACCGTCCGTTCGAACTGTTCGAACGAAGGGGTCGCATTTTGGTCGGAAGGGGGTCGCAATTTCGAGGACTGCCAGCCACAGGCGCGTGCGTGGCGTATCCGAGGGCAAGAATTGTTTGTGCAGACCGCATTAGATTCGATTAATTATGCACAGAGAGACAGTTTTAGGCAAATTACGGGTGTTTCCTTGAGGAATAGAGAACAGTTGAATGCATCTCCATGAAAGGTTTGACTTCTTGGGCTGAAATTGAACTTCTTCGGGACCTACTTTTCTGAGGACGATTCTTCCAGACAACGGTAAAACACATAAGAAAGCAGAAATCTCGTAGTCTTCAAAAATGTCTTCGCCTCCCCAACATGCTCTTTGAAGGAAGTTATTATTGCTGAAAGCTCGAAAACTCGCATGTGCTGCTCAAAAACCTATGGGATCCAAATGTTCGAACGTGGGATTTTCTCGAAAAATGAACTTTGAAAAATGGTTTAGGGCTTGTTAGAAAGAGCAAACCTGCTCTTTCACCCCATGGAAAGTGTGCATCACAGAAATGAAAATGAAGTGAGTTATGCCCGCTGAAAGCCCAAAAACTCGCTTTTGCACGAAAAATGTTCGAACGGGACAATTTTTTGAAAAAGGGGACAATCACTAAACTTTTTATACTGTTTTGTTAGAGAAATATTTGAAGTTTCTGAAACTTTTTACAGATTTCCAAAATGTCGCATACGAAAGATTTTATGGGCCTTCAAAGTTGAAGGTGCGCCTTCTTAGAATTTTGGGTTTTCCACTTCTAACAGAAGTACTTTCCGGAGAGTTAGGCAATCCTTGTAGTTTTCTGGAAGCGCACCTCAGGCACAATCAAAATCTACCTCAACAAGTCAAAAAAATACGTCCCAAGAAAGTTATTCCCCTCTAAAATTTTTTCTTCGCCGCGTCCCGTTCTTCCAGCGCCCGGGTGATACCTGCCGCGCTCCAAGGCCGACGCGACGACGCGCAGACGCTTTCTGGCGCAACGGATTCATGTCTAGCACTCTTATTAACAAAAACAGGGGGTCGCAGCTGACCTCCTCTAAAGCTAGGGAGTCGCAAAAATCCCGAAATTGTTCGAACGTGACGGTTGACGTGTGTTGACTGGACTTTGGCGTTGACCGTGGAGCAGCTTATTTACTATTGAAATTTGAACAAATATTCAAATGATTATAACTTTCTTCAAAGTTAACGAATTTTCAATCTGAAAGCTGATTTGGGAGTTTTGTGAAGAGCTTTTTCTAATCAGTACTGAAATTACAGGAAGTTATAAGAAATAACAAATTTAGATCAAATAACGAGGAAAATTCGAGACGAGCACGAGTTTTTACACTTTCCGGAGCAATAACTTGCTTCATTTCCGTCAAATTCAAAAGTTGATACGTCATACAAAACTAGAAGATTTTCTCTATCAAACGGTCGCTAAAGCAGCTTCATACGTCCAGTACTCAAAAAATGGCCACGTTGAGGATTTTTGCAAAATTAACGAGGAAAATTCGTGATGAGTGCGAGTTTTTACGCTTTCCAAAGCCATAACTCCGTTCAAACTCATGCAATCTGGAAAGTTAATACGTCATCATAAACTAGAAGATTTGCTCTTTCTATAGGCAACTAAAACTGCTAAATACGTTCACTATTTAAAAAATGGCCACGTTGAGGATTTTTGCCCGAGTACCGCCGAAAGGTACTTTTTCGCTACATTAGCACTATCCCAACGACTATAGCTCCTTGCAGGAGCGATTACATACTGAAGTAGGAGCAGATTCAAAATCCTCGTGCTTTTCTCTCTGCAAAAAGTGTAAAATTGTTTAGCGGGTCTCAACTTTAAAGGTTACATGCTTGTGAATTTGACGCTGAAGGCTGCGTTTCTTGTTGAATAGTGTACTCCTCTCTGTAATTTAACATGAACTCTTTCAGAACCCTCTTGATTCTTCCTGAATTAAGATTCGTTATCAAGATAGCCGTAGCTGAAGCGCGCGCAACCAACTGGGCCCACAAAACCCTCTTGATTCTTGCAATAAATTCCATGTTCGGTTTTCTTGGAACCTGGGCATTTCGGATATTGTGTTGTTTCTTCTGTGCCATACAGGTTGTTATGGTGGAACACGTTTATTGGTCAACGTTTCGACAATTCGTCGTCTTCAGGACCTGAAACTGGTTCGAAGTCCTAGCTCTGTAGCTCACCCGGTAAGGCGCCTAATCTTACTGAGTTCCCGGAAAAGCGAAACAGTACAAAATAAACGATCCCAGCGAGCGAACTAACCTGTGGCGAGTCCACCAGTCTTTGCAGCCTCCTCTTCTTGTTAGTGAGCGAATAAAATGAGACACCATGGACAGTAAGCGTCCTACGTGTCGTATGTGGTGATCTCACAGTCCACATAAAGGAATGAAAGGCAAGAATTCATTGGTAATGGCCATGCATTCATTACGGTTGTTCAGTCTTGGATTTTTCACGCGGATATAAAACGCCTCTAACATTTTTCTAGCACCGATGTCGTTTTCGTAGGCTAGAATTTTGCATTTGATTTCAAAATCGTTACCCTGATGTCCCTCTACTCGGTGCTTGCCAAGTGGAGTGCATATAACGGGTCCGTAACAAAAAAAAAAAAAAAAAAAAAAAAAAAAAATAAAAAAAAAAAAAAAAAAAAAAAATAAAAAAAAAAAAAAGGGGCGCTCGGTTGATGCTAGCAATTACAAAATAAGACCTATAATCAGCTGTGTGGGTGGACCGACAGACCGCATTTCATGGTTTCTTACAAAAATTGTTGGTCAACTCATCCGATATGTACCCTCACACTTACCAAACACCAGAGATTTTCTTGATCGCCTACGTTCTTGTAGATTTCAAGAAAACTGTGTGGTAGAGTCATTTGATGTAACTGCGCTTTATACAAACGTGAACAATAATGAAGCTTTGCAAGCGCTCTCTGAAATGTTAGATGAGCATGGTGCAGAAATCGTAACGTTTGGATTGAGCAAAGTGCACATTATGACTCTGATTAAGGAATGCCTGAACTGTAACATTTTCAAGTGGTGCGGACAGTACTTCTCACAAAAGCGGGGGCTTGCAATGGGGCAACGTCTAGCACCGGTCCTAGCTATCTGCTTTATGGGGAGAATAGAACGACCGGTGATAGCACGCATGCCCATTATGTACTGCCGATATATTGATGACTGCTGCGTAATTACTTCAACACAATTTGAAATGGACGAATTATTCAGCATACTCAATCAACAATCACAGTACATAAACTTCACACGAGAAGTCCCGCTTCCTGTACCACTTCACACTATACGTACAGTTTAAGATTTTCTGTGTGTTCAAGTAAGGTAGCCAACCGTTGTGCGG
>MU869739.1:1104-32901 GCA_036418205.1 Ostertagia ostertagi | reverse complement strand
TGCTCACCATAAACACTACAATGGTTTAGAAGATCGCTATGAAACTTGGAATACGCGCGAAGGTATCGAACCCTTGGGGCGAAATTCCCCCAATTAATGTCACTTTCAAACGGCAGAGAACGATTCAGAACATTGGACCGCCTCCCAACCCCCTTCATGTAAATACGTAGGAACTAATATCAATTTGTTGCAACAGATTGAATGTCGTTTTTGAGTACCCAACAGGAGGCCCATCGTGCAAAAAAGGTAGAGACGCAGACGTGTCGGCGATCGAGTTACAGCGCATATTGTGCGATGTGAGGCCTACTCTGCACGTTCTATTTCGTTTTGATTCTGAATCGCTACAGTGTGCGCTGCGACTCGTCTGCTCACCCGTCTGCGTCTCTGCCTTCTCGCCGCACGAGTGGGCCTCCTGTCGTGTACACCCCGTTTTTTGAAAGGGTAGGTAGCATCGAAGCAGTTCAGTCAGCGAGGCAGAGAACCGATTCGTCATTTCGCGATCAGGTCCGTCAATGTCGTCGGCCCAGGTCCAAGCTTTTGACATCTGAACTCTAGAACAGCGTTACCAAAGTGCTCAGAAATCGTTGCAGAAAACAACTACCATGAAAGTTAACCTTCCCTGGCTAAAATTCGGCGCAATAATCCAGCCTTCTACACTAGCACGGAGTTCAGAGGTGATAATCTCATTCTGAGTAAGGACTACGATGTAACCAAGAGGAAGAGCACATTTCACTTAAGTTCCACTGCACTCTTTCAAATCGCTTTCAGATGTACATTTAATCGACGCGCTCCTCTGCAAAACGGCTAATCGTTACTGACAGATCGAAAACTTTACAAATAGAAACCAGCTATCGCGCGGTCTCACTGCGATCAGGTTTCGCGTCTCTGCCGCAAAAAACGACCACAGTTTAAAAATCGCACGAAAAGGTCATTTCTAAACGATTGCAGGACGATCGAGTGAAACATTAGCGAGAGACGCAAACAAACGCAGGAATGGGTTAAACAAACACATAGAACTGGACGGAAACCGGAATAAGGAATTCCTACACAATGTTTCAGCGAATGCAGAACTAACGACACTTGTGTCCATATAAAATTTACCCGTGTTAGTTGGAGCGTGAAGTAAGCTAAGCAAAGCATCGTGATTAAGGCTGCCAATTACGGAGGGCCTAAGAAGAGCAGGAGCGGGCCATATTTGGTGCAATAGGCATCTGCATATGTCCATGGGCAGCTCAAGGCAGAGAGACAGGTTTTGATAATCCAACTGGTCCACAGATCGGGTAGCCATAACGGGTATAACCAGTCACAATCGAAGCAGGTTACAATAGAAAGCTGCAATTAACCCAAAAAATATTTGTCGAAGCAAATACTCCAAAAAACAAGCGACAAAAGTTGTCCTTGTTCTTATCATAGTTGAAGTTATACATCAAACCGCTATTAGATTAGATAAGGTTCAAAAACATTTATATTCCCGCGGGCACAGCCCTAAAGAAAACTTCGTTTCGACTCAGGTAGGAACGAGTAACTAGGGATGAGAAGATTGGAGTGCAAAACGTTTTTGCCGCCAGCAGGGCGTCGAACTGCGACCTTGGGCTTATTTAGACCACGCTCTAACCGGACGGAGCTTTTTATGGGGCCATGTGTGACGCCGGCCGAGAACGCGCCTACAAATCATGGCCGATGGATCGTGACAGAAGGTTGGCAGGGCTATCCCACAGCACAGACAGAATCTCAAATTGCACAGACCAAAAAGGAGCTATACGTGGTAGACCAAGCACTGCATGGCTTGAATAAAAACTGAGCTAAAGGCAAAAAGAATTGCCCTAAAACCGAATATTGAACAGAATGATTAGAGAGCTCTTTCAGATCTTCCTATTGCCGCCATTTAAATACCCGTTACAAGCCAAAAGCTATGACAAAAAAGCCGAGCAGTTGCAGAAAATGCTTAAAGGTGACTCACTATTGAGTCAATTAAGTGGAGAGGAAGAAGATAAAAAGAGATGACTAACAGTGAAATTCGCCACTCTCATTCGATGAATAGGCCTTGAGGAATGGGAGAGGAAGCACTGGTAGACAGATTGCTGATGAGAGGCCAGGAAAGAAGTAGTGACTTCTGGCTTTGTGAAACCGGTATGCAAAAGCGAGGCGTGTTCGCAGGGGGTTGCGTCAAGGACACACTGCACCCTACGTTTCAATTTTGATAGTAGCCCAGAGCACGGAAAGGAAGAAATTTGATGAAATTGCTTGAAAGTTCTGAATTAGCCTATACACAATTCCCTGTGTTTTCATATAAGTTCTCGTCAATTATTTATCGAAGCAGTGGAGCAAATGCCGCGTTGTTTCACGCATTTATCTGGAGAAGGGGGCTACCACTCAGCTTCTAATCTTTCATCTCTCCGGATCAAAAATGACAGACTTGCCTGCGAGACAAGAAAATATGGCTCACACATCGGCTAATCCTTGCGAGCAATTGGAAGGGCCAAAATTCTATGCACGTGCCTCTACACCTCTGAAAGGGTAGGAAATGTGGGCGCACTTCACACCAATTCATCTGCATTACCCATATCGTGATTTTATCACTATTTACTTGAGAATGGAATAACATTATTCCTACCAAATATCATAATAATTTTACATTACCTAAGGGGAAAATTATTCCGCGCTGATCACGCACTTTTGGGATGCGCCACACATTCACTTTCATTCAGAATCGTGTGAATTTTGAATGCGATTTGGCATTTACAACGACTTGCAAGGGCCAGCCAATGCACAAGGAAGCGCTTCATTCCTCCAATATTTTAGGTCTTGCATAAACCAATCGAATTGGAGATGTATAGAAAGTTTGGATGGCCTGAACGGCGTATGACCCTGGATGTGATCTCCGAACCAGGCGCGTGGTAAACTGTGCATTATCACACACACTTCGCCACGTATATTCGCTCAAATATGTGGATGGTCTTAGATAAGTTTATTTGGTGCGCGTAATTGTGGACAAAAAATGGTAGCAAGCACTAATCCTATGGTAGCCCTCTAAGGCCTTTGAGACAAATTCCTTTTCCCAGAGACCCCAACTCCGCCAGAAATCACGCCGCAAACTTCAATCTGACGCCACAAATCTTGAAAGTCCAATAATGCACCTGGCTTGAGAGTATTGAAGGAGCCGGTTATTCCAGAAAAAAACCCTGACTGAGGCGCAAGAGCGAAGCGAATTCCAGAAAATTCGAATAATTCAAGACAAGTAATCGATGCCGAATGGAAGGATGACAATCCAGCCTCAGCTGATTCGAAAGGAGCTTCTCCATTAGTTGAGAGTTAACATACGTATAAGTAAGTTCAAACAAAAAGCGAACAACTAGCCCAAACTAGCCGGCAACGAGAAAGGGCAGAATAAATCGCATTACTGGAGACTCTTATGGAAGTGCTGCTCCACCCTTCAACACCCATCAACCCCACTGCTGTCGTGATAGATGGCTGTTCGCGGTTTCGGCACGAAAATACGCATAAAGTACACTTTCTTCAGGGTAATTTGAATCGGGCGGCATGTGAGTGCTCGTTCATGTCCTCACAACCGAGTGCTGCACTTCGAAGTGGAACACACGGGCATGTGAGCAGTTAGCCGCAATAACAGGGCATTAAAGGGACACCTTCTCTGGACCGGTACCCAGCGCCTTGATTTATTCGTAGTCAATGGAAAAACAACTGCAAAATGGGCCAACATTGAAAGATCACAAGTACCACGAGGCACGCCAGGTGAATCGTCAGAACAGGAAGTCTACCCAAACACCTCATCAATCGTGCGAACAGTTGTGATCCGGTTCCTGTCACCTGGTCTCACGATGATCGATGAGCCTACAATCGATCTTGTGGTAAATGGGTACCTAGGTAATGTTACTACCTAGGTAATCATACCCAGCTGGTAGCCATTTTCTAATCTCGACACCAACACGATCTAAGCCCCAATTGTGGCAGGGCAGAACCACTGCCCTGGCAATAGGAAATAAGTGGGTGAGCGGGTGTGACATCCTCGTGGCGATTCCCTACGTCATCCCCACGTGTCCTGTGGGTGGCAAGCAGTGCCATCCCACGCCGCTGAATAAATGATCGCACAAGCAAAACGGCACCATTTATTCTGGAACGTTTGATGTCCCTGAAATCGAGAATCAATGGGACCAAGGCTAAATGTGGCCCGAAACTAGCGAGTTTACACCGCGGTAGATCTGCAGACTGATAACCTTGGAAGATTCAATCTTAGGTAATCTGCAAACTGCAAGTGCGTGAAAAAATGGTCGACATAGCAGGAATAAGTTTGATCAAAAACACCAAAATGAGTTGACAACACCGAGTTCGGAAATCAAAAAAGGGTGCTATCGCTATATACGGGGGCATTGTTGGGGCAAGGCATTTGGAATCGCGTAAAACATCTCCTTTTTCATAAAAACGGAAAAAGGTCCGAGCGGAAGAGGAAATGCTCCAGGTGCACAAGCAATTCTCATTTCCTTCACCACCCTGCATCTTGCAATAGCATCCAAAAAAGTGACCTCGCCTTTCTTGTTTGACCATCGGGCAGGAAAGGCTGCAAAATCGTTGGCCAGACTGACTTCCCCCACCCTTTTGCCTTTATCTCCAAATTGGCTACGAAAAGCGGAAAGCGAAAATCGGAAATTGTACGGAGGAACACGAAATCCTTCAGAAATCAAACAACTATCTGCAAAAAATTGCGTAACACAAGAGACGATGTAACGAGAAGAGAAATTGCCATCCAAAAAAAGCCGTAAAATTAGTTCGAATAAAAAATGAAAAATAGAAAGACGGCCAGTGAAAATCTATCTTTTTCCTCGTCTACTGGCGGAAGGTATTAAGTATGGAAGAAGCCGAGAAAAGCAAAGCGAATCGATAGCGCAGAACAAAACGGGCTTCGCACTGCGTCACCAACCGGCCTCAGTCCGGTGGCCGCCCGGCGAATCACCGCGGTCACTTTCTGCTATCACGGTCGATTTCCGAAAATCATGCCGATTGCATGTGCATGCTTGGCGCTTCAAATCCAGGTTCCACGACTTTACTGCCAGTTCCCGAATGTTTTACTGCCTGAGTCGTTTTCAGACTCTCCAACTAAGAAAAAATGATTCAAATTTTCACCCTGCAAATATTAAACATTACATGTAGATCTACAACACAGCGGTGATAATTGGCTAGAAATGTTACAGTATTTAAATAAGGGAATTAGAAAACAAAATAGAAAGCATTCGACCCGGTTAGCACCATTTTGGGATAAGCCATGCATTTCACTCCCATTTAGAATCAAAGTAACATTTGGATGCATCCACCTACACAGTGGCCATCCGATGAACGAATCAATGCCCTCCATTCTACCCAAACAAGCCTGGTACAAATCGCCGCAACCCGGTGACGGGGACGAACCCGGTGACGTGTTGGCCTGAACAGCGCAAAACCCAGGACTTAATCACAGGACCGTTTTTTTGCGTGTAAGTGATTATTTGCCAATTTTGCTACACTACTTTCGCTCATACATAAGAATAAGGCCTTCTTATAAGAGGAAAACCCATAAGATGCGTTTTAGCGGGCGCAAAAGTCGACGAGCTCCTATGAGAAGGACGTCACGCACGTGGTAGTTGTATGTGGGAGGATCGCACGCTAATGGTCGCTTTTATGTATTATATGGGCTTAGGGAAGATTGAACAAGGATAGCAGGATTACTGCACTGCTGCTGCTTCTTAGAGGTGCTTTCTGTTTGGCTGAGTTAGAGTTAGTGATTATCAGTCTTTCAGTGGGTGCCTCGGCTTGAACTATACTTTCAGGTGGCCTACCGCATCTGCCTGCGCTACTTGCACTCCAATCTTCTCATCCCTAGTCTCTCGTTCCTACCTGAATCGAAACGACGTTTTCTTTAGCGCTGTGCCCGCGGAAATATCCTGTTTTTGAACCTTATCTAATCTAATAGCGGTTTGATGTATAACTTCAACTATGATAAGAACAAGGACAACTTTTGTCGCTTGTTTTTTGGAGTATTTGCTTCCACAAATATTTTTTGGGTTAATTGCAGCTTTCTATTGTAACCTGCTTCAATGTGACTGGTTATACCCGTTATGGCTACCCGATCTGTGGACCAGTTGGATTATCAAATCTGTCTCTCTGCCTTGAGCTGCCCATGACATATGCAGATGCCTATTGCACCAAATATGGCCCCGCTCCTGCTCTTCTTAGGCCCTCCGTAATTGGCAGCCTTAATCACGATGCTTTGCTTAGCTTACCAATCACGCTCCAACTAACACGGGTAAATTTTATATGGACACAAGATTCGTTAGTTCTGAATTCGCTGAAACATTGTGTAGGAATTCCTTATTCCGGTTTCCGTCCAGTTCTATGTGTTTGTTTAACCCATTCCTGCGTTTGTTTGCGTCTCTCGCTAATGTTTCACTCGATCGTCCTGCAATCGTTTAGAAATGACCTTTTCGTGCGATTTTTAAACTGTGGTCGTTTTTTGTGGCAGAGACGCGAAACCTGATCGCAGTGAGACCGCGCGATAGCTGGTTTCTATAGGTTGGAAAGAAAGTTCTGCAACACTCTTTCCAAAATTTTCTTTTTTTCTGAAAAATTCATAGGTAACATTTATGACTACCAAATGATAGAGCATTCTCAAGGCTTCAATCCACGAGGTGGATATAAGTTCTGCAGTCAGTAGTAGGTATCCAAGAAAATTCAAAAAATCTCGACCACTAGCAAATCCGTACTCCGAGTCACTGTCTAGTACAAATGTCTACAAAACCATGGATTCGTGTCAACGACTGACACTATCTGCAATAGCTTCTAATGGCATGCCGTTCAGCGATACAGCGTGTTTCACCTTTACCAGCGCTTCCGATCTTTTGATATTTTTATAAGAAGCCAGCAGCATCCCTCACACTCCATTACAGGTAGGGCTCTTACAGAAGCTCCACTACATACCCTTCGTTATGGGCACCATTGTGTAGGCAGTGGCCTAGGTTGTGAAGTACCAGAAGCTGGCCGAGGTAGCTCGTCAAGAGCCCTCGTACCGCGACAATATTCATTTCTTTCATGACATTGCGAATCACCATGATCCGAAATGAGCCCGGTAAGAAATTCTGGAGTTGCGGCAAGATTTCTTTCCTCTCTTAGCGTAATCCTCTGGTCGAGCTGTAAATAAGTGCTACCTATCCTGGACCTTTAATCATCATCTTTATAACGAAATAATCAGACGATCAACTCCAACTCGAAAGTGAGGTCGCCTCCTTTCTCGACTCGCACTCCGCTGGGTTTTGGCGGAGGAGGATCAAGAAATTTTCTGAGCGATGGAGACAAGTGGTGGACACTCATGGTAGATATAAGACCGGTCAGAAGTTGTAACCAAAAAAGATAAAATTAAAATCAAAAATTTGAAAAAGTGTTGCAGGACTTTCTTTCCAACCTAATAGTAGTAAAGTTTCGTACTGTCAGGAACGATAGCCGTTTGCGAGAGGAGCCGCGTCGATTAAATGTAATTCTGCATAGACGATTCAAAGAGTGTAGTGAACTGAGTGAAATGTGTTCTTCCTCTGTTACATCGTATGGTCCTACAGAAATGAGATTACACTCTGAACTCCTGTGCAAGTGTTAGAAGGCGTTCTCGAAAATTTAACCAGGAAGGCTAACTTCAGGTAATTCGCAACGATTTCTGAGCACTTTGATGAAGGTGTTCTAGAGTGCACAGGTGAAAAACTCGGACTTGGACCGACGACATTGACGGACTTGACCGCAAAATGACAAATTTGGCAAAACATAGAATGTACAGAGTAGGCCCACATCGCGCAATACGTACAACTCGTCCGCAACACGTCTGCGTCTCTGCCTTTTACCCGCGCGATGGCCTTATGTCGATGGCCGTTGAACTGCAACGCGCGCGTCATTGATACCAGTTCTACGATATTTACATCAGGTGGGCGGCTCGCATGTTCTAAACCGTTGCTTTGCGACAGTGACATAAATTCGTTGGAAACAATTTCGCTCCGATAAGGCGATACTCCAAGGGCTCATTCTGCTTCGCGCGTAATCCCAAGTTTATAGGCACTATTGCTAACCACACATATTGTAGTATTATCGAGTGCCTTACTTCATCAGAGTTCACCGAAAGTTTTCTTTGCAAGGGAATTATGTAGTGTCGCCATTATGTCAGGTAAATTGTAGTACCACATGACAAAGCTGAATTTTTGCTTACATTAGCTAACCGTAAATGATACAAATGCAAGTAGAAAGTCTATATCCGACGTATTTACGCTTCTCAGGTGGCAAACCGAATCTGCTGTCGCGGATTCTGCACTGACTACATGTGGTTTTTGCTAGGCCAGCAAATAAACAGCTATGTTTAGCAGGGATCTCATCATATCTTACAAAGTTCCATCTTCGTTGTATATCATGTTGTAATTGCTCTTCTCGGAGCAGAGCACTCTGGAACACCTGCAATGCCTCGTCTCAAAGGTCATACCTACGAAGGGCTTTGGTTTACATTCCGGCTAATTCAGGGTTTTTTCTAACCTGGACAGAGAGAGAGCTTAGAAAGTATCAAAGCAAACAACGTCAACACAAAAAGCCCCTCCACACAGAAAACCAAAAACAGTTTGTGACAGTTCAGGTGTCAGTGAAAAGGAAAACATCCAAAATTGAGCCAGACAGCCCTTCAATGTTCTGTTTGGCTTACATCGATTCATGCCCCCCCCCATATGAACCATATCCAAGGGCTAGCGTTCGTTCTGGTCTCTCAATCTGTTCTGCTGCAGTTTTTGCGTGACTTGCAAGTCTTTGGTTTGCATGGCCTTCCTCACTCGACGAGATTCCGAGGACTTTGCACTATGACGCAAATGCTCTATTTCAACACCGGCAAAGCTGAGAGCTGCGGGGCACTTCAAGGGGACACGGAAGAACTCTGGTGATTGCATCGACCAGTCGTGCGTCGTGCTTTTTTCACGTTCTCTGCACGGATACTGTGCTGAACGATTTCAGCGCTTGCCGAAGAGGATGACGTCATGCTGTCACCGAAAATCCGCGATACATCAGGAGAAAAACGTCAGAGGATGGACGAGCAGTTGGGACAAACCGTGGATTGAGGCGATTTATCTCGGACGGCTGGTATCGGAATGTCAGCGTCGGACAATTAGCATGAGAGGATAATGGGTTTTAATATGACAGCGTCCAACTCGCCTCTTTTCTCAACCCCTCCGATCCCATCCCTCGCCCAATCGAGCGTCATGTGGTCTTGAAAAAATTTTATTCGCTCGTCTCTTGGCTTCAGATGATTAATTTCTGAATACATCATCCGTGAGGCTCCTGTTTTGTTGGCGCTCTGCTCCACCACCCATTCGCGAAATTGTAGCCAATTTCACTTGCTAGGAGTGTTGTACACAGGAATGCAGCCTATGTTGTTTATATAAATACGTTATTCACCACTTGTGAAGTTATGTGTGGCTCAACTCGATTTCGGGAGTGTTGTTGAGGGTAGCACTTCATTAAATCTGAGCGTGGTCGAAAACCATTTTCGAAAAACGTGCTATCCACGCGAGAACCTGTTCTGGGAGATTTTTCGACCCCCGGCAAATTTTCAATACTTCAAAATTTTCGCCTTTTTTGGATTCTTAACCCATTGACGGCTGCATGGCCCACCGGTGGGCCACCGCACAGATGTGACTCGTTTACTTGATTTATCGATATTTTTTGTGTTTAGAAGCGGTTCGCTCATGCTATCGAGTCCAGAGTACAACTTTTATATTGCCAGTAATGAAGTTATCAAAGGTTTAATGACTATTGATGGAAAAACAAAAGCTGCCGCAGTGCCCACATAAGGGCAGTCGTCATGGCTTCATCAAAAGTGCCATTAAGTCCTCTCGTCGTGTGTAATTCTTCTGCGCCAGGTGATTGATACTTGGAACCTTCATTGACTGGCCTACCAAAACGAAGAAGCTCGGAGGTTTTTGATTTTGTAGGCTTTTCCTAGTTATCAAGGGATGCTTAAGTTGTGGGCAAAGCCCTTTGCCCCTAGTGAATTGAACGCGGTTTTCTCGTTTTGTTTTTTTTCGTTCGTTTTCTTCTTTGACAACGGTGATAGTGCGGGTTTCGAAGTTCCGCCTGAGCGGAGAGTTTTGCCCATAGCTCAGCATTCTTGCTAAAACTCTCGCAAGGTGAACTGCGACGAAAAACAGCAGTTTATAATCAGAAAGCTGATATTAATATCTTTCCGTAGTGTTTCTGATTTTCATGGTACTGTAGGGAGCGAGAAGAAGGGGAGCGGAACGAGAAATTTCGGCAGAGGACTTCTGTGTGTGTATGTTCTTCCATCTCATATCGCGTACTCGCCCTACCGCAAATTTTGAGCTCAGAGAAAATTCTAAGCCAGCAGGGCGAGTTCGAGATCATCACTACTTCCTGGCTTTTATGGAACTGTTTATTGACAGCGCAATCACTTTATTCTAAAGATTACCGTGCCCATAGCTCATCTTGACCATTAGCTAATTTCCCCTGAATTCTAGGTTCTGTTCGGCTTTCTAACTTTTCCGGGCGAATCGGCATCCACGTGGTTGTGACACGGCTTATCTAATCACTGGTGCTGCTTTTTATGCTCCGCACAGAAGCCCGCCTGAAAGGCTGGCTTTCGAGCTCTGCCGTTCCCTATTGCCACCAGCCTGTTTTTGTGAACACTTAAGCTAATGTGTTGACGCGTAATTCCAGGTAAAGCTATCGTTATATTCTGTATAATGAGAACTCTCACGCTACTTAGTTTATTACTGCTCAGCCTTTAGCTTGCCTTTCTCTAACTTTCAAAATTGCGGATTATTTCAATGTGTACCGATTCTAAGCAATCAGTTTTTCGTGAGCGAAAAGTTGACTGCATTCTGAGTCATCATGTTTTTATGGCTTTTCGAGTGAATACGCTGTCAGCGTTTCGAAAAGAAGTTCCACTTGGCACCCCCATGAGTCATTTTTCGGGACAGGCGCCCACTCGCCTATTTGATTATCTGTCAAGTGCAGCAGCCCGTCTCACCGTGTCCCATCTGAGGTCTTTATTAACAGTAAAAAAGTTGTTTGTAGAGGTGGAATAAGGGGTGGCATTTTTCGAAGATGTTGCATGTTTTTGGTTTTGTTTTCGCCTCGAACTGCTGTTTATAGTGTGGTAGCAATGATGAATGATTGTTTTTCGATCGTGGCCGCTGATGAAGTCACTTTAGCGCTACCTTTCATCAGAATCCAATGATTCTTATAGTGAGACGGCTGCATGGCGCACTTTGGAGGAATTGACTTCCTCTCGCTCCTCTCCTTCTTCTCACCCCTCCGTTACTGCGAAAAGGGCCCTAATCTCGACTCTTTACCGACACTTCTCTGTGACCGAAGTTCTGTGCAGAAATATTACCCAGAGAGGTTTTTACTGGGCTGGGTATTCAGTTTCTCGAGGGTTCTCCCGTTTCAGTTCTGCGTGTCGATGTTAGAAAACTTCCACCAGCCTTCGTAGGATCTCAAGAGACCGCCACGGGTGTCGTGTATAATCAGGCTAGGAAATTTATTGCCACACCAGCAGATGGCCGTGATCCTCGTCTTTACTGACCGTGAATCATCGCCCGCTCCTCGCCTTTCTGAAATAGTCATTCAACTTATTTTCATCGTTTTTCATTGCTAAGTTCATCAATCAGAAGAAGGCAATTCCACGAGAAAAGCGGGTTTTCCCGTTCTTTCATTTCCAAGCTCGAAATCAAGTTTTCTGTGTTCATTTGAGGCTGTCAGAGACTCTTCTAATGTAGCCAGAACTACTGGGATAGGCGGGTTTGGAAGGGTTTGTTCGAACTGTAGTCTGAACCATGGAAGCATGGCTTCTAAGTGGGTTTTTGACTCCTTGTTCTGAGCCCAATTTTGCCTCATTTTGAGTAGTTCAACTCACCTTCTCTTTGCGACAGCCATCGCGAACTCATCGTGTACTTCACTCCGGGAATCCCATTAGATATTATGCATCGGAAAGAGGATTTGTAGCGATCTTCATTGCTTATGAAACTCATGCTCAATGAATTCTACGAATCCAAAAAGGTGCCCTTTTCATCCGATGTCGCGCTCGGCAGAAAAACAGACAAGCGGACATGAATTCACGTAGATGCACTTTCAAGCTATACAGTGGTCTCCAGCAGGCTTTGATTTTGTCCCTGTTGATTTCGTCACAGGGGGAAATTGTCTGGTTTTTTAGCTGCCAAACAATTTCAAAGAACGTTTGAAAACCCGAAAGGCCGACTGAATAATGACTCAGCTGAGTCGTTGCTTCGTTTTTCATTTCCTGACCACTCCTCACTCCAGCTTCATGGTTGAACGCTTTTACACCCAAATTTACCTTGCTCTATCCAGGCCTCACAACAGCGCATTAAGGACAAATGCAGTTACGGGGCTTCACAGAATTGGTTTCCAAATTGTGCATTTTTTTTTTCTATGTTTGATAAACTAGGTTCTTCTTTTTAGCAAGGCTTCAACTGTGTTGTTCTCAGTAGCTCCCTCTTCATAAGTTATTAGGTAGGAAACTGGATGTATTTATTCTGTTTTCATAATTGCTTCGTTCTTTGCACCGATGAATTTGTGGTCATCGTTTCGCCTTGTAGCAGCCTTTGAAATAAGTAAATGAAATAATGTGTAAATAGTCGAATGGTTTACCACTTGAGTGGTTAAATTTGGCGGTTTCCCATGTGTCCAAAGAATTGAGTCACAGAATCGAAAGCACTTCCAAAAAAGGAGGTTTCCGTAGTTGTGTCAAATTTATCTACTCTACAGTCGTTTTTTGGGTACCCCCCAGGAGGCCCGTCGCGCGGCAAGAAGGCAGAGTCGGCGGACGAGTTGCAGCGCGTGGTGTGCGTGCAGTGGGACACTCTATTTAACTTGACGCGAAATCCCTATAGTACGCGCGCGACTCGTCCGCTGACTTTGCCTTCTTGCCGCGCGACGGGCCTCTTGGTACCCGGTCGTTTTGAGTCGTTCCTGCCGTGGTAGTTTGAGGCGTAAAGCTAAGTTTAGGTTTTTTCGGCTCTGTTTAGGATTCACCGAGGTTTATTTGGTAGGCCATAGCTTCCTTCACAATGGGAAGCGTTTCGATTTTTTAGCTGCTGAACAACTTCAAAGAACGTTAAGAACTCGAATGACCGAGTGAATATGGGCTCAGCTGAGTCTTTGCTTTCTTTTTCTTCTCTAGACCAACCCCACATCTTAGCTTTTTATTGAACGCTCCGCGCCCCCATCTTATCCCAGGGCTTGGCTTTCAATCTTTTTTCACCTTTTTTGGTTTATTAATTTTACTTTCCTTGCTTTTTTTGTCCATACCAGGACGAGGGGCATAGTGGTGTGACAATTCTTGTCGGCTACAGAAATTCCAATTTTTGCAAAAGGAAGGGAACCCACGGGGTGCGTGAACCATTTCACTTAAGCTTTTACACCCACCCCGGAGCTTCCCTCCCCTGAAAAAAAGTGGATTTCTTCGTGCTGTGTGAACAATCGCACCAGACGCCCCCTTACTGGATGAGACCTCTTTTTTGGATGCATGCCTACGTTTTCCTCCTTCAGTATTTTTGAGCTCATTGTTTTCTCCAAACTGACTTCTTCTTCACAAGTCTTTCACACGATCTCCATCTCACGGTATCGCAGAGGCCTTTCGTAAACACAGCATCGTGACCATACCAGCGTAGGCGAGAGGAGGCAAGGGAATTGACGAATCGCTAAGCCTTGATCTTTCTTGGATGTCTTCGTTCCGAATGTGGTCAAATCACGTGTGTTCCAGGTTCCATCGTAACATATTCATTTCCATAGACCCATATGCTCTCGTTCCTTCTGCCTTCATCTGCTTCGTTTCTGCTCCCATAATGTGACTGAGGCGTAATTGTCAGGCTTCAGACAGACCGGCATTTTCTTGTCACAGAGAACGCCAGTGACAGTCCTCCATTTATTCCATGCAGCGTTTATTCTAGCAATTGTGTCGGCTTTACTGATCGGCATCCGCGGCCAGTGTGGACCCTAGGTTACGGAAACTTGGTGGTCTTGGGTAGGGATGCTCCGTCGTCTTGTTGTTATCGCGAAGACGTTTGTTTCCCTTGTGCACGTGTATTCCGTTTTTGGCTGATTGTTGAGGCCTGAGTGCATGGTCCGCAAGCTGTCTCCATCGATGTGTTTGGATCACCCCCCAATCTGACTATTTTCTTCCTTTGTTGATGCTCTCCCTTCTTGAGATTCGAAATACTGAGCTTAGAATCTGGTCAGCACCTCCGAAAGTGAAAATTCGGTTGTTGTGACACTTATATCAACTGGATCGTGTTTGAGTCAGTTTTTGGCGATCAGTATGACTTCATTCCTTGCGTCGGCTTTTTTCGGCCCAGCCTGAGAACCACCGAGATCTGTTTGGTGGTCGGTGCTATCTGGCTCGGGTTCCTCAACTAAATATGTGCTAAAAAATGTTTTTCGAGCCGGCCTGAGATTTACCGAGGTCTATTTGGTGGCTGGTGCTATCAATCTGCTCCAATCCCACCTGTGCTCTGCTAAGCCTTGAAAAAGGGCTCTGAAGCGCTACAGCAAGATACAGAAGGCATCGGCCAGGACTTGGCCTCAGCTACGCCCAAGGGGATGCAGGAACTCCAGGGAAAATGGAAATTGCTTGACACACCCTCTCCATTCGCCTAGGCATGGTCCCGTTCATAGAAAAAAAGATATTTGACCCGGTTTCGAGCGCTGTCGCCGCAATGCCCCTGTATCTTGCGATAGGGCCGGACTTCAATGTTCTCTCATCTTTTGTTTAGAATCAGGAGCTATTTATTCACCTTATCAATTGGCACTAGCCTGGCTGGGCTGGCTTGAAAAACCTTTTGTTTGAAGAGCGGTCCAGGCCTATCGAAAGAGTACTGTGGCAAAGTAGTGCTGCTGAAATTGAAGAAATGGCCTCGGAACTTTCCCCTAATTCTCGCGACAACTTCCAAATGAATGTTTGGTGCCTTTTTGTGCCAAAAGTTCAGTTGCGCGGTTATCGGAAAAAGTCTGAAGTTTTGCGTAATGACATCTGTCGCTGCATTCCAACCTTGAACTCGACATTTTCGTGGCGTTGTGTCCGATTGGCACTCGCAGGCACCGTTCCTCTTGACTCATCTGAACGCCTCCCCCCCCGGGAGTCCCGGTCCGCCCATTTGTACGTATCCGTCGGCACAATGCAAATTTTCGTCTTGCTGGACGAGCAATGTAGCGGCTGTTTCCATGGCATCCAATTATTTCGCCAGAAATATTCAGTCCATTTTCTTTGTCTTCCTATTTCATCAAATCTATTACCCTGATCATAAAAAAGGATTTCAAATATGATTCACAGCTGGAAAGGTGTTGGCTGATTGTACCAGCCGTTCGTGCCAACCTGGCAAGTGGCCAAAACAGCTTCCGCACATGGCTGGCTAGGACCTCATATTCATGATCCGCAGAAGTTTGCAGTAGCTTTGAGAGGTGAAGTTGTTTTCCTCACGCTTTATTTGTCATTTCAATCATCCTTTATTTTTCACTTATTTCTGTTTGTTATGAATATTTTTTTGATTCTGATAGAGAGAATATAGAACGCACATATTCATCACTGAACTTAAAGGCAGCGATCACGATGATTGGAGTGCGTCCCTGTTTTGATGATGTCACTGAAAGCTATTGGAGGGGGGGGGGCTAACGGGCGAATCCAGGCGCCCCTCTCCCCCTCCCCCGCTCTCAGAGCGCCAAGGGATCTAGTCGACCAGTGACGTTCAAATACGTCATCAAAACAGCGCTGCCCTCCACCCTTAGTGATCTCTGCTTTGGAACGTTTGCCATTTTGGGCACGAAAAAAAGAGATGTTTTTTAAGACGAAATTGTGATCGGCGACCAATAAGAGTGAGCAAAACAGAACAAAAAACACGCTAGTATCCCATAACTATGCTGAAGTGTTGATCAATAAGTTTACTAATCCAAAGAAGCCGTTCGCTAATTGCTATCGGCGAAGCCCATCAATGCCACTCGCCACTCTTCGTCGGCCTCTTATTACTTTCTCGGCTGCAAACGGCCGTAGTCTCAACAGAATCGGGTGTCACTTTACTATTTCGGAGAACATACATTTTTGTTCTGTTTTTTATTCATTCCATACTGTAGGTAATTATTCAGGACTCCATTATAGTTTGAGGCGAGATTTATTGCTAATAGTTAATAATTGCGAGAAATTTCTCCAATCCAAGGCTCTTTTTCTGAGATTATAACTGGGTGGTAAATAGTCGGTTTATGGGTCGTTAAATCTCGGTCTAGTCCAACTATGACTGCTCTTAACATTTTCAATGGGGTGGTAAAGTTTTCTTGAGAACATGAAATGATTCACTGCAGACCATTGTACCAGGTTTAGGCGCGTAGGAACCTCCTCCCTACGAATCCTGAGCGGCGGCCGGATGCGTGGCGCATTCCAGAAAGCCATCGCCAAGAAAACGAACTGTACAGGAATTCTTGGTGAAACTGGAATTTATTTGGCAACTACCTGCTAAACTCTTGAATCGACCAATGTATGTAGACCCTGAGCTTTTATTTTGATTTGGAAGCAATAGAACAGCTTCGCCAGGAGCCATTAGATTAGCACCTCGAAGGTAACCCAACAACAAGACCGCTGCCCTACTGGGGCGAGCTGCGTGGTTGCGGCTCATCATCATCCAGGCCCAGCGCGGTGCGAGTGCGCGCCACGCATGTGCCCCTTCGTCCCTGCAGCTTGATGTTGTTCAGAGGTGCCTGGCAATGCGTCAGCGCATCTTTGCTCATTCCTATCCATCAACCTTCACTTTTACCGTATAACCTCTTCGCAGAGCACTTTGGAACACCCCCACCAGGCGATAGCCAGTTGGAGCATTTACGATGAGCTCTTCAATCCAGCGTTCCGCTTCACGTGGCTCTCGGTACATTCATAGCTTATGCTTCTCTTCTCGCTGTTGCTATCACCTAACACCTTCGAAGTGAACAAACACGCTGATTCCAATACTAGGTGGTCGCCAGTCTAGACACTCTTTGAATGAGCATCTCGTCCTTATCCTCCGTCGGTCTAACCCTCTGTAATTGCTCTCGGCCTGGGAGGTTTGTCGATGTCTGGGTCAGCATCGGAAGACGAGCGGACAGTGTGTGGTATGCACGTTTTTGCGGCTATCAAGCCTGATGCACGTGTATAAACCCGTTTCTGTGTACGCTCTTAAAGTGCTAGTGCATACAACAGAGGGGGATTCATTAAGGGCAAAGCTCATAATCCACACCGTTTTCATAAGCACATTTCATTATCGCAAGGACAATTCGAGAACGGCTTGCAGATTAGTGTTCTTCGACTGCGCGCAAAAAATGAGCCTCAAGATCTATACGGCGCTGACGCGTAATTGAAAATTGCCCATAACAAGTGCAAAATTGAAGCGAATTTTCATTCAGAGGAACTGGTTCCTGCTACGGCAGCCGGTTGGTAATTGCACAGCTTTCAGAAAAAATGAGAATTGCTCTCGCTTGTGCTCCTCCAGAATCGTAGCCAGAACCTTTAAGGCAGAGGGGATGGGGCTGCTTCCATCATTTTGCTCTCCAAGGGCCCTGTTTGCGCCACGCACGAACTCGGTAGGCTTATGCGTAATCGTGGGACGCTGGTTATTGTACATAGATCTGCGATGAGGGTAATGGTAGTTTTCGGATAAGTGCAAAGTCGAGCAGATTTATGCCCTTCAGGATCTCAAGCAATCAAGATTCAGTGATATTTAATTTGAGCGAACTCATTGGCCCAAAAGGACATCTCGAAACAGCGTTATTCGCAAAACCTCTATGGAGCATCAACAACTGAAACAAAGTCCGTCTGTAAAGTAGAAAGACAGAGGTTGTCAAAAATGTTCACATCTTTTGCGCATCCCTTCGCCTCCCTAAGGCTTGATCTTCAGATATCTAGTAAAGTGGACTCCGCCTGACGCTTGAATGTCTTCTCCTTTCCGTCAATTGAGCCCTAAGACACGCTAGGGTCTATTTTAATCGACTATCACAGCCATACTAGGCCTCTTTTGATATCAGGACAGCTCCTTTCAAGTTCTTCAACGGATGGTAACGTAAGCTGCACCATAAGGGACATGATGGTGGGGTCATCCGTCAGCGAGGTCCGGTTCTCGCGCTTCGGTGGGGAAGCGCGCAAGCTGCGAGACGGGTCAGGCGAGACCGAGATCGCACGCCGTGAACTGTGACACATTGCTGGAATGACGTACTGATCGCCTACTAACTTGGCGCGTATGATTCGTTGCGGCGCAAGCCTAGCGATCTCCTCGCCGACCAGTCTGCGTTTACTTCCTTCCTCGCTCGCACGGTCGGTGGCTATCTGTACGCGTAATACGCGATAGCTGAGGTTATTGGCAGTGTATGCCTACCATGCCGCGGAACTCGGGACCAGAGCCCGATTGGGTCAAAAAACCGCTCTAATTCTACCTGAGTCGCTTTTATCGCCTGCTTGACACTCGATGAGAGAAACCGTCGAATTGTAGTTTACATCGGCTTCTCTCCACCGAGTTAGTAGCATGAGAGTACCAAACTGCAGATTCAAACTCATTTACTGCCTGTTCTATGTGAGAAATATGACTAGAATGGTGAGTTGCACTCCGAACAAGCGTTGATTAAACGATTCGAAGTACAAGGTATACGTTGATCCTTTTTCGTCTTCAGCTTTTCCAGGGAGATACGGCTCGAAGTTGATAGACGGTGCTCGCATGGTAAGGTTCTCTCAGGTAGAAACCTTCAGCAACGAATAGTCCTTTTGAAGGACTTGAATTGACACGGCGATTTTTCTTGGGGTGGCTAGACATCGCACAGGTTCTGCCAGGCACTCTGTTGTGTCCTGCGAATATAACTTCGTTTTCAGCGCTTCGCGTTGAAAATGTGAGTATTGGCGGGGACATGCAGCTATACCGTTAATGTGCTTTGGGGCTATCCACACAACGTTATGATAAGATTATCGAGTGATGACGATATGGGACCAGCTTACTTTTACTATAGGGACCCGTGCGATATCCTACATTTCCAACAATCCTGCAACCTTATCCACTTTTCATGCCAGGCCATCTACACTGAGGCTTCTCACCATAGATACTAGGGCAGAAAATGCATAGTCTTGGTCTTACATAGGACCCCTTCTTGGACATATGCAGGTGAAACTGGGAGCATTCCAGCTTCCCTCACAGATAACTGATACCTATCAGAAGTCGATACTTCAAATGAGTCGATACGTTGTCTATGAAGCGATTCTCATCCTGTATCTTTGAGCTTACTGGCGAAACACTGGAATGGCCCCTTACCCAATATGGGTTTCCACCCAAGGCTTTGGTCATATGTCTCCTTCCATAGTCCAGCCTAAAACCCCCAGGTCTTTGGGTAAACATCTCGAAATACTCTCCATACCATTGTTCATTGGATGCATTGTGAATAGACCTCCATTTGACGTGTAGGAAGTCTCACGGTGGGGAGTCCATCAACAACCGAAATTACACAAGGTAACAGGATACGTCATGCTTCCTGAAATATTTAATACGACCTTTTCCCCCTCACTTGCGCCTCATCTATTGTTTATTGTGACGGATGACGGCAATGACATCTGTCGCATGTTGCTCGCCGATTTCTTGACAATTTCGTAAAGCTATGAATTTCTATCTCTTAAACCTCGCTCTTATCTCTAAATTTCAGAAGCCACTCCTCTCGCACTTGTCTTACAACTCATTTTACCGATTTTTTATTGATCGCATTTTCTCTCTCCACGCCTAAAACTACCTTTACAGTTCACTTTGCACTGAAATCGTTTTCCCTTTTGATGTTCTTTCCCCGAAATAACGGTCAATGAGGGACCAGGTAATCTATGGAGTTACAAAAATAATGGATCTGCGCGAGCGGTTCTATGCTACGAAGTCACTGCGTATTCAGGCATTACAGCCAAGGATGTGGATGTCGTCGAAGTATGGTTTAGCGGTTCCAGTGACTACGAAATCTTTTGAAAATTCTTTTCGAGTATACTGATATAGGTAAATCTGCATCTTTACCTCGGGGAGGGAAGTCGTGATGCAGTTGCATGCATAGTATAAATTATAAATGAGATACATATAGTAATTGCTGGGGGTAGTGATTTTTTTCGTGGGGCTAAAATAGGCAACTACTTGACAGAGATTCTATACAAAGTTCTGCGTTCTCTGCTATCAAGGAAAACGGCCATCATGGCCTTAGAAGGACATACCCAAGTGCGGCATATTGTAGAAATCCGAATACAACTCTTTCGTGTATCACGTACAACCCTAAGAATGAGTCATTATGACCTGCGCACGCAAAATTCGACTATCAGCGCGTCTCGTCTGCAGAGGGTGAGGGTGGGGAATCTGCGGAGTGGATAAACAAATTCAGTCATTCTCTGCTCGAAGAAATACTTTTTTCGACCTCCCAAAAATCCTGGGAGCTAAAACAGATTGAGCGTCCCACAGCGAAAATCGCCAAGATGAGCAGCTGGGCCACTAAAGGCTCGAACTCAAAGAAAGCGGAGCAATGCCCAGATGGACAAAAGTGAGTCACTCCCTTCCCCCGGAACCTCTTCTCTCCTCCCAAATGCTTGGCTTTTAAGTCTCGAAAAAGCTCACTCATGATAGTTCCAGGCTTAGGACTAATGGTAAGACTCTCTTTGCCTCGGTTGATAGAATTATAGACGACCAAGTCGATCTACACGTACAATGTTCCCAAATTGTTCTAGGACGTCAGCAAAATAGTAGTATGCTTGCCGCCGATTTCGGCGATAATGCCCCCCCCCCCAGCCATGTAAGCGCCACAAAATCGATACGTATTCGTCATTGTGATCACTCTGATCTCACACATTTTCACGGCCTTTTTTCACTGAGGTACGGTATTCCAAAGCAAACTTTCATTCTCCTATAACAATGACACAACTTTATCGAGGCATACTAGGAGTTGTAGTTATACTGTCAAGTTGTTCAACTTGGGCACTTCACCTTACAATTCAACTATTACGTATTGTATCCCTAGCTTATTCAGATCACTTGGTAGCCAGATCCGTTCGTCTCTACTTGTTGCGGTGGTGTCGTCTGCACTCATACGCGCAGCTGGGTCTCGGAAGCGGGGTGCTAGTGTTTGTGCTGACTTAAAGATAATCGCGAGGTGGAAAATGACGGCACGATCCATTGCGTGAAATGGCAACATGACGTTTCTGGTGAAATGGAAAAGCTGAAGATTCTCTCACACGGAAGCTCCACTTGTTTATCGTTTTGGGCTGACGGCAACGAATTGAGCTATTTATTGTCAGCGCGCCCACGTTTCCCTTAATCCGCCACTTTATTCTCGGCTAAACGTCTCGCTAAGCCATCCCTTGCACATCGCCGGAACGAGGCATGTGTACAACTTTTTATATTGACTGTGATCAGAAGATCACCTTCTCATCTGATAAGTGCGATACCCAAGAGCGCTTTTCACGCAATAATGCGTTTTTTAAGCCCATTTTGCGTCAGAACCCGTTCAAAATGTTCCAAATGAACGGAGCTTCTACTGGCAATCAACAGCTGCCTCTTCTCAATGCGTATTTTTACCCCCATAAATTGGCCGCCTAAGGCGGTGTTAGGTTACCCACGAACACTGCCGTTGGAGAATCGGGTTACAGCTGAGCTCTAGTCGACGATTTTTTGTGCAGGAGAAGCTTGGAGAACAGGTGTAGGCGTTCAGGTGCTTTTCCTGACTAGGCTGTATAAAGAATGGGCCATAGAGAATGTTCACTCACTCTCTCATGATAAACTCGGTCCTCTTTCGTCTTGAATTGAGGATTCTCATCTCATTTACCGTGCTCTCTTTGACGTGAAGGTTCGGTTGACCTGGGAGAGACTCGATCCTGTGGAGGTGGGACCGTTAAATCATGTCCTTTGGTGAGCTTTGATGCCTCAGAACATATCGACGCCTGCCTGGCTGATTCAGAAGGCTACACAAATGAACACCTTGCATGCACTTTGATAAGTAATTAGGGTCCGCCCGCCTCTGGACCCTCCGTTCTAAGCTCTGATCCGTCAATAGCAAGTCTTGATGGAGCCCAGTCGCCTTCTGTTGACATGAAAAGCTGCCCTGCTCAGTCTTCCTTGCTCAGCGAGTCTCATCGTCAGCTGCTACTCGGATAACCATATTTTCCGTACTCTTCTCTCCACTTTCACCAAGAGCTGCCTGTCTAGCCAAACAAAAACTTGGTGTTCGAGCCTCACGTATAAAGCCCTAAAGAGGGCTTACCATTAGCCCGCTCTCTTAAATGGAATCGAGTCAGTGGGATTTTTCAACTGATTAGCTCAACCTTGCCAGCCTCAGCGGTCATCTTGCTGATTTGGGGCTTTTGTAAGTTCTCCTCTTCCTCTCCAATCTCCGTCGCATATTTTAAACGTGTTTAGGTCGCTTTGGAATAAGCAATGATTCTCGTGAGAAGTTCTGTGTTGTGCTCGGGCTCAACGAGAAAATTCTGCTTTCCAAAAGCAAAACTGGAGTAGACTTGCCATCATTGGCGCCTCTCCTTTTGTTCGGCTCTCTGAATTACTTCGCTTCAATTCCTCGCCGTCGAAAACAAAATTCCTCAGTAAAGAAGAAAATAAGATTTTCTATACTCAATGCCTGCGAAGATTCGGCTTCCATTTGTCAGAATAAGGGGACCAAAAGCGCGCTACTGTCGTATTAATGGCCTAATACTTAGTATTCTAATCGGCTGGTTGCAGTTGTTACTTGGTAGATAATACAATATTTAGTCGGTAAGTTAGGTATTACTCACCCCAAAAACAAATCAAATAATCCAGATGGGGCCGGGCTATGAGAGCATAAGGAATACGGCTGGCGGTCCAGCTTATCAGAGGCCCAGGCGACAGGACCCTCTAGCTACTGATGGTGGTCTTTGCTGTGTCTGTATATGTTCAATATTCGGTGGCTATTTGTGGCGATTAGTGCTCGTGGGACGTGGCTTGTTCAGTTTACTGCAGCAATTATAACTTGGAATCTGAAGTTTCTGCAAGCGTAATGACTAAAAGATTTTTCGGAGCTATCGCAAGATCGGGTGCCCGTCAAGGCAGGCCAGGAGCGGGCAGAAGCTCTGGGGAATGATGATTGCTCACGCACTCCTGGTCTCGCTGCCTCTCCATCAAGGCTTGGCCCTTGGTATGGGACGTGCCGATAACACTGCGCAGCATCTCCCCGTTCTTTGCGATTGCACCGATTTTTTCCGTTTCTTGATTGGGACACCTACTGTTGTGTTGATGATGATGGTTTTCACATCTTTTTTCGTAGGGTGCCTAGTTCTTCAAATTGGTTTTCAATTAATAGAGTGCCAAGGTCTGGACTGGAGCACTGACTCTACTAAGCATTGTAGAACCCAAGATCTGGTTGAGTCAGTTTTGAAGCATGCTGCCTCAAAAACGGGCTCCAGTAAGAGAGATAGGTGCTCAGACTGAGGAGTTTCTTTCGAAAAAAATTTTGTAATGTTATAGATGGCCTCTCTGAGGAGTGAAGGCGTGGGGATGAATGCTTGCTGAGCTCCTTTACGCTCTCCGACTTCCTTTTTCGGGGAATTGTCTGTGGTTGTTGCCGAAGGCAGCGGGAGGTAGGATTCATGATGGAGCAGAGGCTTTTGCCATGTTCCCCATTCATAGCGACGTCCGGCGCTTTCTCCCAACAATCTTGCCTTCCCGTTGATGGTCGTGTGAGCCCGATGACACCTAATGGGCGCAATTTTTGTCCCTTATCGCGTTGTCGAGGGATAACACCACACACGATTGTGTGGCTGTTCACACTTTTCGTGCCAGCACTGTCGGTAAATAAAGATACCTGCACTCGGAACGGCAGGCTGTTGTTGGCGTTCACCTGACACTCAACGCAAGAAGCTGAGTCGGTGACAGCCCACCGCAGTTGTCACCGAAGCTGTGCATTACGCATTTTGCCGCACTAAAATTAGCTGCGATTTACTAAATAATCCTCTCGTTCCGCTTTCTGGATGTCAAGTCAACGAGGGGAAGGGGGTGACTCAACCCTTGCACCGTATCATTGAGAGAGCGCGGATAGCGCCGCTTACGTAATGTATTCGCCTTCATTCTATATTTTGAGTAGGCGGGATACAAGTGCGTCAGTCCGCCGGTCACCTTCCAGATCATGCGGGGCGTGCTCGGTTAGATCTTACAATTCGGACGCGGTGCTTTGGAGGCGTCGAGACGCACACAAAAAGTGTGTGAGTTCCGGAACGGTGGTAATCAGCCCCTTATCGAGCCCTCCGAAATCCAATGGTCACCCACCTGCTGGCCGTCTATCTCCACTGCCTATTTTGGGGAGGTCTATAAAGTCCTTATCTTTCTTTGCCCTAGCGCTATTTTCACGCCGTCGTACGGTTCATTGGTGAAGAGTTCCTATCCCTTATTTTCGAAGTTTTAGATAAATCGCATACTTAACCTAACCCGGTTTACATCCCCGCAGAGTTAACGACTTCAAACCCAGTCATATCCCATCAGTACGTTCACGCCAATCAAAGAAGTCCAGTTCCTCACAGTGGGTGCATAAACAAAATCCCACCAGTCAAAGTTGAAGAGCTTTTTGTAGAGACATGATTGCATCCAGAGCTGTTGTGGCGCAATCCCCATGGGAAGATCCCAGTGATCTCGAAGCCTTTTCCTAGGCTCGACTTTAAACTGCCGGAGGGCATTTTGGTTGTTCGACTGGCACATCACTCAGTCAATCTCAATCCGTCTAGTCGGATTCAATTTCTCCTCAGCTACGAACAACATCACTTTTGTTCTCTGGTCATCGACTTTTGCCAGCTTTACGACTTTTTGAATTAGTGGGAATCGCTTTCGGATTTATCTTGGAAAATAATTAGAAAATGTATATGATGTCGTTTAGAGCCGATTTTGCTCATTTTAATGGGTTGGCCATTGATGGGCGTTCAAATAGAACTTAAGAAAATAAAATCTTGATTTGACTTGAGTCCTCTTCACTTCAGAAGATTCCTTTGGTCTGCTGAATGTTGTTTTTTACGATTCTTCTGAATAAATGAAGCGAAGTGGCGTCGGAAAATTACCCCACCAATCGGTTGTGTGCGGAGCGCGCCATGAACCAGCTGTTCACCCAAATTTCTGTAAACTTTGGGAAGGCTCTCCAGGCCAGAATTTCCAGTCCATTATTGTCTCAAGTGTCAGATTTATGCTTGCAATCACTGAAGCAAGTCAACATAGTAACGAGCTCCGGTGCAACGAGAGATGGGTGGTTTGGGAATTCGATCTCATTGACAACGAACTCACTGGTGCGCCTCTACCTACTATGCCATCTTTTTCCCGATGAGGAGTGTAATTGTCATGTGTGGAATATGATCTGGAGCAAAAAGCTCTCTAGATTACCCTGAAAGTTTCCATAGTAACTAATGCGCAGAATAAATAGCTTCTTCATTGCCTTAATTGCAAGGCAAAGGAATTAAAGGCAAACCTTCCTTATTAAGGTTTCACGTCACGGGTTACGGTGTTTTTCTAATCAAAGTTTGCCCTTGCTCCGAATATAATGCTTCTGATGACGATAGACGGATTATAAGTACATGTAAACAGCGAAATCGGGAGCCCTTAGCGTAATCCTTTCCAAACTTAGAGGCACGGTCGCGATCACCTTCTAGAGAAATCCTATCCATGGGGGAGGTGGCAGGGTCTCTAAGCTCCGCTGTCGTGAAACTGTTGCGACTCGGAAGCACTACAAGGGCGCTAATGCTTTCTCGTGACCGCTGCGACCGCTGCAGTTTATCATACGCAACATGCGTGATACCTGTAACCTCTCGTGCAATGTGCTCTTTCGTGTTTTCCTCTTCTCACAGCTCTGTGCCTCTTCGTCAACTTCACAAGGAACAAGACTCTTGATTTCAGTGTTTTCTATGGTCCCTCATTTTAGGGCAAATTAACACCAAGCGATTCGAACCCTCGTTTCAAATAGAAAAGGGAGACATTTTAGGTCTCGGTTCTTTGCCTTGAATATGCGCTGCTCGAGCTCTTGACTTCTTGACTCTGGCTGACTGGCTTGACTTCTTCTTGACTTGGCTTTCATCCTCGTATCCCTTTTGGCTAGGCAAAATACCTGCGTGAAATCGTATCGTATCCTCGTATAGGCAAATGCGGATCTACCTCGTTGTCAGCCGAGCCATCCCGTGGGCTGCAGCTGCGTCATTATCTATTCTGGTACGGACGGCGTTCTTGGTGCGTCATGTCCGGTACGCGTTATTGCCCATATTGGTTTGTGATCAGCGTCGTTAATCGGAAAACTCGTGGTTAATGGCCGAGGTAAGTAAAAAAGCTGACAACGGGTTCTCCAGTCAGAGACGGTGACAATCATACGAACGGCGCCAGTGTTATCCTTTACTGGAATACGGTAAATTCGCCTCTGAGGGGAACTTTTTGCCTCAGGGAACTTATAGCAGCATGCGGTAGAAGGATGTCGATGGTGATATCAACCTGCTTTTTACGCTAGGGTAAACCCCTGAATGATCACAGTATCATCTTTCTAGCCATTCCTGTCGCTTTTGTCTCTCGATTGGCCCTTCGGTCATTCTTCGAACGCTTTGGTTCTCTTTACTTCCTTCTTTCTCCCCTTTCTTCGACTGATCCCATGCGTGACTGAAGGCTCCTTCCTCGATTTCCCCTGGTGAACTCAGTATGGTCTCTCGATCTCCCGCTCTCCTTTTTACCTTCCCTGTGAACTCTCCGTGATCTTTCGGTCTCCATGCTCCGCGCTAACGTTTCCCGCACAGTCGGAAAGCCTTTTTCACGATTCAGCGCTAAGCACCCGCATTCCCACGTCATGTTGTCGCAGGCAGCTCGCTTTTTATCAGCATCGGTGGGTGCATTCCCAATGGGGCGTAGCGCTGTTGAGATGCGTCATTCCTTCCCACTGGGCTTTAAATAATCGCACCGTTTATTTTCTCTCCCCATTCCAAGCGACATCGTTGTTGTGCTGAATTTTAGAAATCAGTGCTGTCTTTCACGGAGCTTTAGTAAACGCCAACGCCGCGCCTCTAAACAGGCATCAGTTATGCATGATTTAGCTTTCTGTAAGCTCCTCCTTCTCACGAGAGCTCATCCCACGCGGGCGTAGGAACCGCTGTTGTCATCACGTGGGATCATTCGCTTCTAATGGCTTAGGTGCAGTTTGTTTGCCACATGGCTATATAGCTCTCAAAAATCCTTCATAAGCTCCTGTTTTTAGCTGCACATGGCTTTTTAGGGAGAGTAGAGTTTTCAACCGGATTGGCTCTATCACATTAGCTCTTCTTCAAACCGTCGCGAATAACTCCGTCCAACGAGTGGAACATTGGGCGCCAATTTTTTCCTTTCTGGGATCGCCTTGCATTTTTTCCTCTTTTAGAATTGTGTAGCATATAAGCCCCTCTGTGCGACTTCTATTGTGGGACATCCGATGTTGTGACTGGACGTTGAACACCCTTTCAAGTGAACCTCAGGTTCCACCAACAGACTCCTATGGAGGGCTTCATGGCCTGGTTTGATTCGGAACTTTGACCCGCGGCTCGAACCCACGGTAAGCAGTGCCAATCGCCGTGTCATCTCTGCCCATCCGTTCGTAGTTCTGACAAAAATTCTGGCGTAGCTTGTTTTTTCAACTGCGTTTACCCATTGCCGAGTAACGCGAGCTGCGCGCATTTTTCATGTGAATATTTCACAAGAATACTGGGTGATGAGGAAAACGCGTCGTTCTGCTCACAACCCAGTATTCTTGCGAAATATTCTCACCGTGTAATTCCTCACATCACACTCCTGTGTATGTCACGGGCGATGTCGACGCAGAACGGTTTCAGTCCAATTATTGCTTATCAATTCAAAATGATCAAATCAGGGGCTTAAGAGTTCTGCACATGGGAAAGTCCGAAAAGATGCAGAGATTGGTCACTCAGGTAGTGTAAATATCTAGGTCGGGTTAAAGTTGCCATTGCGACGATGCGTGCTTTTCGAGGCTAAAGGCTATTTGAACCCTTTATGAGGGAATACGGGAATGATGTAGTGGCAGAATTTTGGCAGCAGACAGATCATTCTGGTTTCCCTGGCTCAAATTTCGGAAATTCCGAGATATTAAGGAGTTCTTAATCCCTTCAGAGAGAGATGCTCTTTGAGGTTTCCATGAGCGAGTTCTTCTTCTCTGTTGTCCTCCAGTATTTTCATCAATTCCATCCAAATAGCTGATATCACGAAGAATTCGAGGTGACATGGAAGTAGATGGGGTGTATGTTTTTCTTGCATTCTAATCAATATCCTGTTTTCCTAATCCTTCTCTTCGTATAATTAATTTAATTAGAGATGCTAAGTAAAAAACCTGGGGAAGTCACGCGGGCAGAGTCCACGACGGACGAGTCGCTCGGTTCGGCATTCATCGGCTGATGCCGTTGCAAAGAGGCGTCGCTTCTCTACTGACACTCTTGCCTCTGAACTTGTCTCATCATTGGCTCCAGCAGTCGTTGCACATATCAACGATCCGCTTCGCGACCGCGCGCAAAACTGTTCGCCGAATGACTTGAAGAGGTGCGGATTCGGAATCGAAGAACATAATTTTCTCGCCTGGTTGCGCGCATTAGTGCTATCTCCTCTTTTTAACCCTTTCTTCGTCACGATGTCATCATCCAGATGTATTAATCTGTTCTCTTATATCGACAACGTCATTTTGTTGATATTTTCGAGCTTCAGCTATTTTGTAGCGAATTTCAGATGACGACGGCTAGTCGTTTCCACGTCGCGGCATGCCCAACGCTGACCAAATTCTGCGAAACCCGCCCGTCGCCGACGATGCGCCGTGACGAGAAGATTCGTGCGCTGGCACGATCCGTACAAGAAATCACAGAATCCTGAAGAAGAGGACGAATCCCAGGTTGGTACAGCTCATTACGCGCGGTAGCAGAAAATAGTGAATGTGTGCCGGCTTTTGGTTGTGAATAGCTGGGTGAAGTGAATCGGGAGAACAAAGGCACTCCTTCATTGTTTACTGGCCAAAACTAACTGGGAAGCAACTACACTAAAAGCAGCCATGTAGATATTGGCGTAAAGGGGAGGGGGAAGGGGCGACTCCATTGTGATCTGCGATGAGGATCAAGATAAGGACGTTGATGACGCTAGGTGAACAGCTTTGATAACCCTTCGATTTGAAGGTTTCTATTAGCACCGGCTGAATAGCCTGGTATGAAGAAGAGAAGCGCTCTTCGGTCAAGGGCAAGCTTTTCTCTAGGCCTGAGGGGAAAGGGGATGAGCAGGGAACAGCCCCAAAGTGGGTAGACCGCTGACCAAGTGCGAAAAATTAGATTGCATTTACTTTACTTGGGACACATCCCCGGTTCTTCAAGCTTCTCATGGTTAGCGCGTTATCGAAATTCTTATCCTTACCGCTAGAGGTATTTTTAGCGTTAGACGCAGAGAACAAGGGAGTGCCCCTCCCCAATGTCATTTTCACAGATAGTTGTGAACCTATAATAATCATGTTCTTCAAATTCCAATTGGTCCGACTTCTCCAGCCAATAAAATTCGTATTTCTGTGGGCAGCCGTGGTTCAGCTCTAGTGTCACAAACGAAATGAAGCCATCAGAGCCAAATTATGAATGCTTTGTTCCAGGTATCTTCGCCACAGCCCTCCGTGCGCTCTCCGTTCGCGCTCGTTGAGTCTCCAATTTTGCAAAGACGTTCTGTTTCCCTGAGTAGCCCTATAACGGCAAGGTTAGTATACTCTCAGTCATGAATTTTTTTTTTTTTTCGATGAAAAGAACTGTGGATTTCATGGGAGTGT
Organism: Ostertagia ostertagi; assembly: GCA_036418205.1. NCBI lineage: Eukaryota > Metazoa > Nematoda > Chromadorea > Rhabditida > Trichostrongylidae > Ostertagia > Ostertagia ostertagi. Next base: position 3,057 of record MU869739.1, on the reverse strand, counting down.
CTGGGAGGGTAAATAGCGTTCACTGGAACCACCTTCATTTTTGCTACCCTTTCACTTTCATCTTGCGTCTAGGATTTTCCTCAGGCGAACAATAAAAGGTTGCGATAGCATCAAAACTGAGATTAGCGATTGGCATGGTCAGGAAGGACGATGCTGTGCCAGCGAATATCCGGCACGTCGCGAAGTATAAACTCATTAAATCGAAAAGTGAACTTGCTTTTCCTGAGTTACTGCAAGTACTTGGTACAACTTCGTCCACTTATCAACTTTTGGCAAGAGGCGGTTGGATTGCACATTAGTGGGAATAATGAATGAACCAGGAGAGATCACTTCACATATTCCACATATTACATATTTCATCAACTGAACCCAACACATAACTCATGCGTCACGCGATGCTTCAGCGGTAACAGCTGGATCGACCTGAATTTTTGGGTTTAGCTCACGTCGATGCACGCCATAATTCCATCAGTCCTCTTATTCTACATCTTCCACAGTCTCCACCCTATTTCAAAACTTATTTGACTTTCTGATTCTAACCCCGCCCACTTTGGTAACCGCTCTGCCCATTGTCTGAGCGTTTCAAACATAATCAGCACACCTCGGCATGTTTCCGGACATAGCGCCGCAATACGCATAGTTAGTTGGATCAAATCTGCAGAAGTTGAGCCATTTTCTGAAGCGTTTCAATTGCAGGCATTGCATTACGAAGCGATTGGCTCGCGGTCTCTCCGATCCTTGTATTCGACGTCCGAGTTTCAGCTCTCAACAACTCAGCCCGAAGATTCCAGAAGAGAATCTAGGTAATTTTTTGTCTTTGATCAGGGTAAAGTCTTCAATGAGTTGCGAACACTGCACGGTATTAAGACGTTGTTGAATATTTGCTACCAAAACTAGTGTTCGATGATGCTCCCTGTGTCATTGAAAGACTAATCCATGGATGGGGATGCCTGTACTGCTCTCAGCGCGGAATGCTAAACTGAGCTGTCTGCAGAGTGAGCAAATCGCGAAAAACGCCACCTGTGTGCATAAATAATCTTTTCGTACGCAATCGAGTAAGGCTCTTATATTTAAGCCATGTTATCACACACAAGCATTACGCACGACTGAATTATCCTGATGGAAGGTCAGAGACGAACGGAACTGCGAGAGGAGATAATTTTGGGTGGTCCGAATAGATTCTTGCTTAACAAGGACCAAAAAGCGTATCTAGGGTGCGCGAAAAGTATGCGCTCGCACGCCACCACAATCTAACAGTGGCGGTTACAACCCTGTAGCTAAAACTTCAACGGGGCTTGTCAACCAAAAGTGAGATTGTAGATGAAAAAGCATATGTTTTGTGTAAGTTTGGCGGGCTAAGGCCAAGCTGTGAAGGAACTAAACTAAGCAGAGACGTTCTGATAGTGCCTCCGCGAGAGCTCTCAGAGAGCACTACAAAATGCTGAATTGCCTAGCCTTACGTTTGGCAGAAATCCTGAAACCAGCCGGACCCTGAAATCATGTCTTTTTTCTGCTCTCAAATGTGCCACTGCACCCTAATCCTTCGCAGCAGGACTGTCTGGACCTTCTGGAACATGAGTAGAAATATTCGTCCTGGAGGGGTCCCAAAACTGCCTCTCTCGACCCTTGCCCCTGTTCTTGACCATGGCGATTGCGCATCGGCCACTTTGCGCAGAATTTTGAATCCGTCTGACTGGGTACTGCCACACACGGCCCCTGCTGAATCTTGTTGCAAAAAGCCAAGGCGTAGAGACAGAAACCACAGCGGAAAATAGCCGCGCTTCGATGGGTTTATACTAATTTCCGCGCTTTTTGTCACACGTGGACGCCTGATATGTACTTTTGGCACATACCAGGGTAACGGTGGGACATTTAGAGCTAGGTGGAGTGCTCAGAAGGTGTGCAACTTCTGATCTAACGGCTTACCTAGGTAATGGAATTTTAAAGGATTCA
>MU869738.1:38672-49703 GCA_036418205.1 Ostertagia ostertagi | reverse complement strand
CCTTGATTTTCAAATGGCTGTATGTCAGCTCATTCGGAACCTGTTTGATTGGAGTAAAGACTGTAGAATCCACAACCTCATGCCAATAATAGCTGCGTTGAATCAGCCCGGTAGTGCAGAATACTGGAGCTCTAGAGACGATGAACCCGGCGGAGGTCGTTTCCGCATCATGTTGGTTTTGAAGCATAACTCTTTGGAGAAGCTATCCAGGTAGTCGAGAAAGTGACAAATTACAGGCCAAAGGTCTACCGAGTAGGATGTTCGCAGGACTAATTCGTAGCCAATCTTGTCCGAACTTCTGCAACTGTGTTTATGCGTCCAAGCTACTTGTCAAGGACGAGCCGGTTCCTTCATAAGACCTAAATACGAAAAGCTAGACTAGCCGCTGACCTTATGAAAGTTACCTCAACCTTCCTTCACTGGAGTTTTACTTTTACAGTTTGTAGAGACTGATCGCAGTCGATCACTTCACCAAAGATTCGTATTCTGTAGCAAAGAATCCGTTCTTTGTCGTGCGTCGCAAATGATCAAAAAGTCAGGGTCGTTTCATTCATGGCATGAAACAAGCTAGAACGCGGCGAACGACCCTTCAAAATGGTGAGCTGTCGCGGCACGCCCTATTTGAATTTTTGGGACTTTCCAGCTCTTCCCGTACAACAAGAAAACACAATGCAAGTGCGATTAGTTTAGGAGGAACCCTCTCAATAGATTTGTGCAAACGTGCTTCAACCAGAACGTTCGACTAATCGTTGGCGTTGTCCAATCTCCGATCACCACCCTCACAATCTTTAGGGCTCTCGCTATTCTTTACAAAGCTTTTTGAACAATTGCTTCCAGACCATATTTATTGCGAATCTCAGCCAAGTGCGTCTATAATATCTTGACCTGCTTCCTCTCCATACTGGCCTGCTTTGAGCTAGAAAAAGGAAATCATGCAAATTTGCTCTTGGAGTATGCCGTATTCAAGGCTTCAAAAAATGACAACTAAATGATAAGAAACATAGCTAGCCTAGCTGTTAGATAGAACAAGAAAAGCTCTTCAAAACCACATACAGCTCATTGGCGGCTTGCTTGAATTCGTAACAAAATAAAGCGTTCAAAAACGAAACAAGACCTAATTAGTTTTAATTGCGGTAAATATCGATTTTTCCCTCGTCTCGTAAAGTGTAATGCGGCTTTCAAATTAGTCTTCTTTATGCTCAGTGCTTCCTGAGATCTCTTTTCTTGGAAATACTTATCATTGTTATTCTTCTTATCACGTAGACTTTATTTATCACATGACTTCGAAGAAAAAACTTTCTGAACGACCTTCGGTGTTGCGTACATTCTCCAGAAGTTCCAAAAGTTCTCCGTTCAGAAGCAAAATCGGCTCTTTTGATATCACCTAGTGATTATTTCTGGTAAGCTGCCTAGATCTTCGACGGTAACTGATGTCTTGATTGATATTTTAAGCAAAACGTTGCTTTGAGAAACCTAGGAAGGGATGCCAAGTGCATTCTTTTTAAATAGTTGCTATTTACCAGCGCACGTACATAATCAGCAGTACATTTCTCGAAGCCGCGCTCAGACTCAGCGTTCCGAGAGCATCGGAGAATGCGCGAACAGGAAAAGTTTCTATGAGGAGAGTAGAGGGAAAGGCCAAATCCTACTATATATAATCGGCTAAGCGGTTGTGCGTGTGTGTGTCTGTGTGTGTGTGTGTATGTGTCTGTCTGACCGGAAATTCATAGCTCGGGCACCAGTGGTCGTCAGGAGTTGGTTTCAAGATATGATATAGGGGTGGGACGGGAACATATTTGGTGGGGTAAAGAAAGTGATACAACTGATAAGGGCTGATAAAAGGCGCTAGAACGCAAGTGTCGCGAAATTCATAGCTCGGGCACCAGTGGTCGTCAGGAGTTGGTTTCAAGATATGATATAGGGGGTGGGACGGGAACATATTTGGTGGGGTCAGAAAGTGATAACAACTGATAAGGGCTGATAAAAGGCGCTAGAACGCAAGTGTCGCGAAATTCATAGCTCGGGCACCAGTGGTCGTCAGGAGTTGGTTTCAAGATATGATATAGGGGGTGGGACGGGAACATATTTGGTGGGGTAAAGAAAGTGATAACAACTGATAAGGGCTGATAAAAGGCGCTAGAACGCAAGTGTCGCGAAATTCATAGCTCGGGCACCAGTGGTCGTCAGGAGTTGGTTTCAAGATATGATATAGGGGGTGGGACGGGAACATATTTGGTGGGGTAAAGAAAGTGATCACAACTGATAAGGGCTGATAAAAGGCGCTAGAACGCAAGTGTCGCGAAATTCATAGCTCGGGCACCAGTGGTCGTCAGGAGTTGGTTTCAAGATATGATATAGGGGGTGGGACGGGAACATATTTGGTGGGGTAAGAAAGTGATAACTGATAAGGGCTGATAAATCCTACTATATATAATCGGCTAAGCGGTTGTGTGTGTGTGTGTGTGTGTATGTGTTTGTCTGTCTGACCGGAAATTCATAGCTCGGGCACCAGTGGTCGTCAGGAGTTGGTTTCAAGATATGATATAGGGGGTGGGACGGGAACATATTTGGTGGGGTAAAGAAAGTGATCACAACTGATAAGGGCTGATAAAAGGCGCTAGAACGCAAGTGTCGCGAAATTCATAGCTCGGGCACCAGTGGTCGTCAGGAGTTGGTTTCAAGATATGATATAGGGGGTGGGACGGGAACATATTTGGTGGGGTAAAGAAAGTGATCACAACTGATAAGGGCTGATAAAAGGCGCTAGAACGCAAGTGTCGCGAAATTCATAGCTCGGGCACCAGTGGTCGTCAGGAGTTGGTTTCAAGATATGATATAGGGGGTGGGACGGGAACATATTTGGTGGGGGTCACAAAGTGATAACGACTGATATGAGCAGATAAGAGGCGCTGAAACACAATTTTCACAAAATTCATAGTGCGCTTCGCAGCAGTCGTCAGGAACTGATTTTGGGACATGATATGGGGGTGGGACGGTAACATATTTTGTGGGGGTCAAAAAGTGATAACGACAGATGAGGACTGATAATTACGATATGCGTACGAACGTAGAGATTACTCGAAACCAGATTGCAGATAATGCATTTCATTTCACCAGATTAGTCCCCCGTCAACCGCCGGGACCTTCCTTTCCTGCGCAAGCTTTCTATCCTCCGCTATGGTCCCTTCCTCCTGTGACACCAACACCTCTGGAAGTGACGCGTATGCAACACAATGGTGTTTCATACAGTAGAAGGGACACAATCATGATATGACGGTAGATTTTTCGCTCCCTTCCTCATCCTCCCTTCCTCTCTCCACTGCCCTCCAGCTGCCACTGCAGCACCATGTGGAATGAACGGAAGTGTGCTAAGCAGGTGTTTATATAGCCCTAAGAGTGTTATCACAACTATCCTGCTACAAAACATTGATATCTCAAATCCTGTAAGCTACCCGATTTGTTAGCGGTTTGTTTATCCCATGAGCTTCCTTCTCACTCACTTCATTTTGCGGACGGACACACATACATACACACACACACACACACACACACATACAGATACACAAACCGACACACAAAGTTAGCGCTTTATATAATAGAAGGATATCATTTCATTAGCGTTATAATTGTAAATTCAAACACCTTTCAACCGCTACACCTTCTAGAGTTCTTGAGGATGAATGGGATGCTCTAATAAATTTGATAGTGAATACTGGGCATTCCGTTTTGAGATTACCAAAAATTATTCGACCGCTAAATTTCCTCGATTCTCGATGCATGGTGGTTGTTTACATACATCACTTTAGCTGTGCACTTCACTGCGCTTATCAAACAGTGAGATACAGCCAAGATGGGCAACGGACAGTAATGCATTTAACGAAGCAGCTATAGTTAAGCGGTGAAACCCAAAGCTTCACCGATTGTCAGTTTTGTCAGAGGCTTCCGTGTCATGCGCGCGGTAGCGGGCGGAGCTAAACTGGTATATATATAGCTATAACATTTTTATTTAATTTGGCTTCTTATATGCAGTGCGTGTTTTATCACTCGAAGCTTGTTTCGATCGACCTCCAATCATTACACATCTAATCCGTTTCGCTTACTGTCTGGTTCTCCTCATAAGTTGAGATAGCATCCATGTTTATGTTCGTGGAATTAGGAGATGGATACGTATTGGTCGCTTTGATTGTACATTCTTAACCTTTTGTTCTGCAGCTTTCAAAGCGTTGAATGTGAACCAGGGTCAACCGTCCATTGTTCTGGTTCCAGAAATATTGCCAGACGGTCTTCCACCACCACCGCAGCCTTATGAGTGATAAAGCACCTTCTCTCCCCGTGCCCCACTACCCGCTTTATCGGTCGTGGCTTTTTTTTACAGCATTGGATTTCGAAAACGGTCGAACGCTCAAAATCCACCCACTGATTCCTCCAGAATAGCGGGCTATAGCGGGCTAAAGAATATGGCTAAAGAAACGGTTAATGCTCTGATTTTACACATTTGACGCTTCTTTCCTGATTTTGTTGCTAGCTGCCAGTGTTTTTTTTTGTCTCATTGTCTCCTTTTTGTCAAGAAAACTCCTATCAACACCGCCCCCCTCTCCTACAACCACGACTCCATGAAATTCCACAGATACGATGCTCTTTTTCAACATTGGACCTTTCAAAAAACGACCCTCTCTGAAAACCTTGAATACAACCCCTTCTCGTTGAGACCTGAGCAACGTACGGTTGATGTGTATGCCGAAATATCAGGGTATAAATGCGGCGTAAAGAGGTTGCTCAACCAGTTACGAATAGCATCCGGTATTATTTGAATACAAGTAAGCGTCATGCTTTAAGAGAACAGGCAACTCTCCTGCTGCTCGAATGACGGCTCATCACGGTCATAGAAAGTGCCCTAGAAGGTCTTTTGAAATCGAAGCGCTTCCAGTGAGCTGATTTTGAGATTGTATTTTGTGAGTTTCTCAAGTACACCTATGACGTCATCGTGTACTCGCCTAGGCATGGAGTGTTATCGCTTTTTGCCTACGGCATACGCCATCCAATGGCTTTCGCGTCCCTCTTTCTTCTTCAGTGTAATCATCGCGAGTGTTACCTGTTCACAATGAAGAGCAATTAGAATGGAAAGTAGTAAATATCAACAAAATGAATTTCCCGACGCTGCGAGAACTCCGAATCAGGCTGGAAATGCCCTCAGAGTGTGGTCCGTAGATGAGGTTGTTTTGCTGATAAATAATGAAGTCCAAAATGCAGTTTTCAAAGAAATGTTTGTCGAGATTTTCTCTATGAATTTGTGTTTCTTCGTAACATGGTGATCATTTAGGCCTATTTTCTGACCAACAACATAAGACCAAATCTTTAGCCATTTTGCTGTCGTCAGCCCTCTCTCATAGAAGCGCCTCCAAGGCTCACTACACATAATAGTACTTTTGGGATAGTGACAGAAGTTTCCGCTCCTTTTTGTTACCCAATGCTTCTGCAACTAAGCTACTCACTTATCAATATAATTTTCTGCTTCCTTCAATGTAGCTGCTGGATTTGTGTGTCTGTTTTCTGCTTTCTCAGCAACCTCTTCGAAATCCAGCATCATCGCCTGCCTGTATGAGGGAGAGTTGATAATACGAGGAACCTTTCTCATTCTGTGGACATTAGACTCGGATTCGGAGTTGTATAGTGTCTCATTAAGCCCCACTCGTACCTTGTGCCGAAGGTTTTCTACTTTTACGGGATCTTTCTTTTAAATGACGAGCACTCAATGCGTCTGCCGTTAAAAGTTAGAATTGATTCTAATTAGCCCTAGAAATAAAAAATATATACGAAAAATAAGAAAAGTCAGGCGGTCAGTGAGTGTAATTATGGTGGCATAATTGAACGATTGACTGCATTTGCATTCGAGATTTTCGGAAAATCGGCCAATCTTCTTAAAGGATTATTTACGTTTTCACTTCCATTGAAAATGACTCCACCCACCTCACTCTTATTTTCTTCTTCTAAATTCCAACGCAGAATATTGAAAAGGTGTAACTCATTCACCGTTTAGCCGATTCTCCAGATTTTCAAATAGCCGTCTGGGCACAAGCTGCGAACGCAGTCCATAGTTTTACTGGTCGTAAGGCGTGTATCTGACGTACTCGAGTTCAACGATAGTGTAACGCCTTGAGAATGTAATGCCCGTTTCGAAGCATTCTAACGGCCCAGAAGTAGTAAGGGGCATTGTTGTGCAGAACATTCAAGGCTTTCAAACTTCATATTAAGTACCAACATGTTCCCTTTTCAACAGCGGCACCTTCTTCCAGTACGTGAACAGACGCATGATTGTAATGAATTTTCTGAAGGAACATCGTTTTCATTCAATTGCAGGTTTTCTACTTAGAAGTATATTCTTTCTCTTACTTATCTACTCAAGAACTGTACGGATGTGATGCTTGAATCGTCGTTTGTTAATTGAATGCCGTCGTGCTTTGCGAAATTCACGATGGAATGCAGACGCTCATTTAAGGTATGACTTTAATTACTCTATCTTATACTTTATTATATTTTTCTGAGACTAGCGTAGTCTCACTGGAACAGACATACTTTTTCTCAGTTCCTTTTTGCTCTTTTAAGAGTGGAGATTATCAATGAAATAGTAACGATCGGAATTTGCTGTGATAAAACCGTTTCTTGACCACCTCTTTGGTTGTTTTTTCAAAATTATGTCCCTTATCACATTGCACGTGTAGGAGGTTCGCAACAAGCTCTATAGGACTAGGAGGCCCCTTTTTCGTGTCGTAAGAAATGTGAGAAAGAAATTATGGTTGACGCATGCTTTTGATATGATTGTCCTTCTAGTACGATCCCCTTCTCAATATCTTTGACTTATTTACCAGGTCAGCAGAACAATAAAAACTTGTAGAAGGTAACTTTTCCACATAGCTTTATGGTTTCATTGTCAAAAGAAGGGCCGCGAATAGGGTGGGCTGAAGTTGAGATTTCTTGGTGATTTTCCAATTGACGTTTTTGAGCATTCCTAGGAGAATAATTGGATTCGTTTGAATTCAGTTTTTGGAGAGGCTTCTTAAGAGTTGCAAAAATTCTAATGCATCTTGAGAAGTTGAAATTTTTTTGCGGAAGCTTCGGTGCATTGCCGTTCGTTCTTCCCGCCCCTCCTCGTTTCCACTCCACTGTGCTATGCATACATTTTTGATATATTTTTGTTGTTTTTTTTCTAGCATAGTTTGTTGGAGAATAGGTTGAGGATGAGAGTAGGTGTAGAATCTGTAGACGAAGGCGGTTTGTGAGATCTCACCTAAGCCTAGTCTAATTGGAAAAGGGCGTGCTAGCCCTACCAGAGAGTCGTACGATGTAAATTTCCTAGACATATGGCCCGCGGTGATCAGGAACACCCTCACGATTCACGCATTTGATTGTTTCACGTTTCTATGGTCTTTTCACTACTCATCAAACATTTTCCAATTGAACTACACTTTTGCAATGCACTTTCTAGGGCACATGAACGTTCTGTCACTGTAGATCAAGAGGCGATTGCCCGAATCGATACTTGTCAACTTGCTGCTAATAGTCCAATAGAAGATTTCTACTCGGCTGCTAAATGTGAGTTTCATCTACACAGACTTAACTTACGTTTTCTTGATAAAAAAAAGCCATACGAAAATTTGCAAGTTTTCAGTGCAATTAGTATCGACTGTATCATCTTCTATTCAGGCCTTTCATCTAATGCATTTCTTTTTGGAGTTTTTGATGGACACGGTGGTCAGTCGTGTAGTAGGCATGTTTCCGTGACTTTATTCCCATATATTTGCGCTTCAGTGTTGAAAAAGCATGAGGTGAGTTCTCCCTTCTATGTTTCATCTATTTTATGCATGCTTTCAACTGCAACTGCAACTTGTTGTGCATGTTGGTGTCAGGCGTGGGGGCACTGGGTGATGAATTAGTTTGGTCAAAAAAAGGGATGAGGCGTTGGAGCCAGGAGGGGACTGAATCGGTTTCTCTTCCAGCTGTCAGATTGTTGAGAGTTTCTCTTCTTGGGAAGTGGAAAGCGAAAAAATGAAAATAAAAAAAAAAAAAAAAAAAAATATAAATCTGAAGTTCGAAAAAAACTAAAAAAAAGCGTTGGGTCGAGCTGACTTTCATTTTCTCCTGAGGCAGATTTCATTAACACGGTCCATTCCCATTTGAGCTGAGTGTAATTCCGTGCTTGGAATCTCGAATTCCTTCAAATACATCTGTTGCTATTTGTTCAAATTTCTTTACTCTAATTTACATCCAATTCAATAAGCTGTGAGAGCGAGAGAATGCTTTTTAGCAGTGCTGATGCCCATTTACCAAATTTATTTCGGTTAGTTTCAGTATTTGCTCGAAAATTTTGTCATCATTTATTTTTATCCAGTGTTCTTTCTTATGTGATACGTGAACTATAAATATTTCTAGACAAAATGCAATAGAAAATGTTGTCGAATATCACAAAGCTTTCACTCAAAGGAAGCATCTTCATACAGGTGATTGATGCTTCCTTTCTCATTCTTGTGTTTGTGTTTGTTCATTCTTTCTTTTGTGTTTGTTGCGGGCAAAATCACTTGCGTGAGGTGTGCTTAGTTGTCCTTATATAAAACGTTTATTATCTACATTTTCAGTTCGCGAAGCTCTCAAATTTGCTTTCGAAACATGCGATGAGGATTTGTGCCGTGCTGCTTTACCGGACAGTAGAGGACAAATAGATAGGCAAGAAAAAAACTTACCGTAAATTATAGCGAAGTTTAACTCTTATTTACTTCTGTAGATGTTGGTGTAGGTTTGTCAGAAATGCGACATGACAAATTTTAATCAGTTGTAGGTTATCGGTAATGACCGCTGCGTCTGGATCCTGCGCAACTCTTGCCCATATTCGAGGGCGAAATCTTCATGTCGCAAATGTAGGAGACAGTGCAGCTGTTCTAGGTTGGTAAAACTTGTTTTGAGCCATCGCTGAGCTTTAATCCACATTTTTACAATGTCTTATTTTTGCGAACATATATATCTATTTTATTAGCATTTTAATTCCTGGACACCACCTGTCATTACTTCCCAAGGTTACGTTATACCTAACAATAGATGAATTGGAGACTAGACACAGGAAATGAAATTTCAAGATGACTTCACGTTTGAAAAAAAAGAACCCCAATCAGTGAACGTTGGTTGCCACGCCTGATGTGTGATACGTAACCCATTGCCAACCGCCGTTATGTGAGCATCTCCGTAGGTTTTTGCCGTATACTTTATTAATACTCAATGATCTATCTATAGTTTTACCAACATATAAATAACATATTTTAACATGTAACATTTTTTTGTGCACGAAAAGGCCTAATGATAACTTTGTAACTTAGGCTGTGCTAAATAATCGAGCATGATTATTCTTTTCTGTGTGGCAAGGTGCAGCACGCGGTCCGCAATGGGTTAACTTTGATCCCCCTTCCAGTGCTTGTTGATGTTTAACACAAAAAACTGACCTCTTAATGCTTTTTATTTATTTTTGATTCTTAACTTCTGTTCGCCATGTCAGCATTCTCAGCAGGGTGCTGGATTATGGGCAAAACAGTTCGCCCCATTTCACCCCGGCAGGTGCAGGATCGAACCGCGCCTGCCACTTTTTGGGCACTTCTGCCACCTATTACACCATCGGGGCATCGCTTCACTCTTTTTGTTTTCTGCCCATAAGCCAGCCCGTTCCTTTATTTTTGGTTAATTTTTGGATCACTCTCAAACCGTTTGACGGGCGGAAATAGTGAACGCTCAACTTCTATTAACACGAATCGACAGATCGTAAAATTGCTTCCCGTGATAGCGCATTATCTCACGCGCATCACCTTTCCGCAGTACTAGGTCGTAAAGAAAGCTATTGCCGTTTTCAATAGTTCAGGTTTTGAGGCATCATTCCTCACTAAATTCTTGGCCTCTACTTTGCTTCTAAATTGAATTAGAAGAGAAAGGAACGAAATCAACTCATGATATGAACTATTGAGTTGGTCTCGCATCCACGAAAAATGCGCTAAACAGCGATCGTCTGGAGCTTATGTAGGGATGACAAGAGCCTCGGAATTGGTGAGGGTGGTCGCTGGATATCGAGCGTTGGTAAAAATCAGCTGAAGGATTCCATAGAAGCAAATAAGGTTAAAGCTGCTGGGCGCAACGGAATGGCGCATATCGATTTGTGGTTTCAAGTCACATGGGATAGGTTTAAAGTCCAAATATCGATGTTAAGGTGCAAACAATCGCTGCCGTCTTCAGCTTTTCAATGCAATGAAAACGACCTGTTTCTCGTTCTGGTTTTAGGAGAGAGTATGGATTCCTCTCAATAACCTATGAACATGGGAGAGCCACTGGATCATGACTAAGGTCAACAAAACTTCACAAAGGTGAAACTGCACGAGGAGAAGGTTGTGCTACTCGTTTGCGGTCTGCAACAGGTGCAGCTCTCCTCAAAGACGAAATTTTTGTAGTGGAACAGTGACAGGATTTGACACAGGATTTTTTGCAAGGTGTCAAAATACCCTGAAAGCATGGAACGTGCTCCTAGCAAGAGTTGCCATATACGGGCTATCCTTTCCCGGCGATTCTTGGTGGCTGTCGGCAGAACCGACCCTGCCAAAAATGAAATTGCTGGAGTACTGAACAATCTCAGAACATTCTAACTCACTAAACCTCCTACTGGATAAAAGATAAAAGGATAAAGCATTTGCCGTTGATCAATCCCTTTTTGGGATGCGGCACGCATTCTACTTCCATTTGTACATTCGTAGTGGCGTTTGAATGCGATGTGGCCTATACAATGACTTGCGGGGGCCAGCCGATGTACAAGTCAGTGTTTTTATCCTCCCAGACAAGTCTGGTACCAATTAACCGACCCCGGAGGGAAGGCTTGGTTGGCCCGGACGACTCACGACCCAGGATTCGATCCCCGGATTGGTTGGATTTTACTAGGAACGAAAACGATGTTGGTTGAGACATGCACACTTCAACTTTTGGGTTTGAGAATGGCAAGAACTTACCTTACAG
>MU869738.1:11247-38572 GCA_036418205.1 Ostertagia ostertagi | reverse complement strand
TATTCGATTTGTGGTTTCAAGTCACATGTGATAGGTTTAAAGTCCAAATATCGATGTTAAGGTGCAAAAAATCGCTGCCGCCTTCAGCTTTTCAATACAATGAAAACGACCTGTTTCTCGTTCTGGTTTTAGGAGAGAGCGTAGTATGGATTCCTCTCAATATATGAACGTGGGAGAGCCACTGGATCATGACTAAGGTCAACAAAACTTCACAAAGGTGAAACACACGAGGAGAAGGTTGTGCTACTCGTATGCGGTCTGCAACAGGTGCAGCTCTCCTCAAAGACGAAATTTTTGTAGTGGAACAGTGACAGGATTTGACACAGGATTTTTTGCAAGGTGTCAAAATACCCTGAAAGCATGGAACGTGCTCCTAGCAAGAGTTGCCATATGTGCTATCCTTTCCCGGCGATTCTTGGTGCCCGGCAGAACCGAGCCTGCCAAAAATGAAATTGCTGGAGTACTGAACAATCCTCAGAACTTCTAAATCACTAAACCTCCTAAAACGGACTAAAAGAATAAAAGTGATCTATAGCATCTGCTATTGATCAATCCCTCTTTGGGATGCGGCACTCAATCTACTCCCATTTTTATTTCGTAGTGGCGCTTGAAAGCGATTTGACCTACACGTGATTGTGGGGCAGCCGATTCATTTCAGTGTTTTGACCTGCCTCCTAGACAAGTCGGTACCATTTAAACCGACCCCGGAAGGAAGGCTTGGTTGGCCCGGACAACGCACGATCCAGCATTTGATCCCGGATTGGTTGGATTTTACTGGGATCGAAAACGTTGTTGGTTGAGACTGCACAATTAACTTTTGGGTTTGAGATGGAAGAACTTACCTTACAGCCTGGAACCGCTTGCAGGAGCAAAATATGCAAGAATTCCATCAAATCGAAATGGACTCTGAAACGGTGAAATTCGAGTGGGATGTCCTTTTTTTGCGATTATTGATACTTCATCGAGTTTTCGAATTCTTGCTATTTTGTCCACTTGCACCTCGTAGGCTGGTTCTCTCCTCTCTTTATATTTGGTACCCACAGGTAGATCAAAAGAATTTCAATGATTAGATTGATCTTATAACTAGTCCGTTCATTTTGAATTTGGCTACTGGATGGAATCTTTTTTTTTCATTGCGAATTCCCATTCAAATTTACCGGATTGTTTTCGCTTGATTGATACTTGATCTCCGTATAACCAGCGATGCGGAAACGGTGAAGTTGAGGCTGCCGGCTCCCTACCCATCTTTCTTTTCGATGGTCCTTGACATATGCGTTTCCCAAACACTACATGAGCAGTACATGCCATCCATTCTAATGTGCTGGGTTGCATCTAGCGATACTTATGTGTTATGATTTCTGTGGATCACAAGGCGTACGAGAAGCTAAAATTTGATTATTTTGTGTGGTCAATTCATAACAATTGTTGCTGAAAAGCCCTATTTCAGGTGTGGTCACTCCAAGTGGTAGTGTAACTGCTCGACAGTTGTCAAGAGCGCATTGTATAGCATAATACTGACTGAGGTGCGACCGTTATGTTTTTTTTCAATATCGATTTCGTTTCTTTATTGCCGTCGTGCTTTGTTCCAGGTTCATCGGATACGCGCGGCTCACCCGACATCAGAAACCCACGTTCTCCGCGGTGGAAGGCTGTTAGGCGAACTATACCCATTGCGAGCATTTGGTGATGTCCGGTTCAAGTGGCCCTTAGATTTACAAAAGGTTCTGATTACAAACCCTTAATGAGATTATACCTCTGCTTTTTATAATTCATTTTTCAGGTTGTTTTGGAACCGTTAGGTAGTCCAGCTCCTCCCAATCTTCACACTCCTCCTTACCTCACGGTATCACCAGAGGTACTCTACCATAAACTAACGCCTAACGATAAGTTTTTGGTGTTAGCGTCGGACGGCTTGTGGGAATGGCTCGATCCGGACACTGTTGTTCGACTCGTATATGACCATACAGTCGGAACGATGACGTTGCTTCCATATCAACCGAAAAGTGGCTCGTCACTTAAGCAGGTAAAACTTAACGTTATGAATTGAATTGAATTCACTCTGTGCATTGAGAAACTTCCAAGGACCGGTAAAAAATTTTCTTTTAGCTTCGATTTGTGAAAACAGGCTAGATAGATAAATTCAGAATTGGAATCCTGCTAAGGAGTTATTTAAAGGAGCCGTAACCGCCATTGGAAAAGAGTGGTAGTACATTAAAGTGGTTCCAATTTGCAATGAAAACGTAATGGGCCAGCAGGATACGAATGAAATGTTATGGAACCCTGAGATGGTAAAGTGGGCATAATTTAGAGCATAAGAAACAAGTTGCGGGATGCACCACGCATTCGACTTTCTCGTTGTGAAATTTCAAACGTGATTTAGGCCCATTCAGTGAACAACCATGATCAGCCAAAATCGAATCAGCAATTTATACTATTTTTCATCCTCTTTTATTTTATTTCATTTTCAACTAGGCCATCCTGTTCCTGCTTAAACCAAGCGTATGGAAAACCTAGTGAGTCCAAAACTCAGGACCACTTACATGGTTAGCGGCGCCACATGCCATTACATTATCACCCTATCATAGGCTGGATACAATCGTGGCGGGAAAAATTCTGAAACTTTGTGATTATCCTTCCAGGGGAACCCTCAGTTAAAATTATTCTATTTAGAACTGTCATTGAGCAGAGGCTAAGCATGACTAAAGGCACGGCAAATGCTCCTCTTCATGCAGATTTCGTTAAAATTGTTGAAAACCCTCCATAAATTATTCCACTCCACCACTACACGCGACCTCTCCGAAAACCCCGAATACAATCTCCAACATTATTCCCTACCATATATGCAGTGTCCAGTTTGGATGTGTGTCACATTTGTCTGTCACGAAATTCGGTGCTACATATCTGAGGAACTACCAGTAGAGTCCGGTCAAGCTGGGATGAGTGGGGCACGAAGTAGGAAAATACTATCAGCTGGCGAAGCTGTGTCCACAGTGCACGGGGCACTCACCAATTAAGCGGGTGCCGACGACAAAAGTTTCCGAGTTGAACAATTGGCAGAACGACGAGGACAATGAGTGAAGGTAATTCGCTCAGTTGTTCCAGCACGAAATAGGATACTGCAGTGATAGACGGGGCATTCTCTGAGGGAGCGGCGCTCAGGAAAACTCACAACTTTTCTGGAGAAAGCCTATAGAGCAGAAGAGAATTGGTTCAAGAGAGTAATATCTAGGAGGTCCCTAGCATACATGAATTGGGAGGAAACCCATCCATATTGGGCGACAAATCCTTAAAATGACAGTGTCATTACAAATGTGCAATATCCTGCTCGCGGCATTCCAGACCCACCGGGAGGGGGAAGCTCGGTAGAGTTGGAGAAGTTACAGATAGTAGGAAGGTTTAATGCCGATGGTGGGCATGGCGTACAACTTGGTGGGAGGAGTCTGCCACCGAACTAATAATTCTTTTCAAGGAATCCTGGAGAGGGTGTAAAAAGTAGATAGTCTGATAACGGAAGGGAGGCTAACTGCTATAGGAGGGGCGGAGTTTGCCGCGAACCCTTATAAGAACCGATGGCCCTGTTTATACCACTGAAGTGTGATGCACGCGAATGCGTGCGCAGCCGAACTGGTCAGAAGTATACGAAAACCAGGAATACGGCCTCTCATCCGAAAGTCTCAGATACGGCCCCTCGATGGTAAATTACAAACGGACGGTTGATCCTGTTGGATAAGCTTTCGAATATTCGAAGCAGTTCTGAGTGAAAGTCGAATGCGCAGATTTATTCAAAGCTATCGATGACTACGCACTAATATATCATTTTGTACAGCCTTTTAGTAGCATAATACTTGAATACTTTTAAGGTGCTCCTGGATCTTCAAGAGCGGAAGTTAGGCGAAAAAAGCCATAAGAAGCCCATAGACGAGAACTGTGCGACGCACATCATTAGACACGCACTGGGTGGTGTTAGTGGTGGAGAAAGCAAGCAGTACGAGAGGCTCATTGATATACTGCAGGTGGGTGTTCACAGGATGAAATGAAGATTGAGAAGTGAGCAAGGCTTTTTTAGGTTCCTCCTGGACGAGCACGGAATTATCGTGACGATATTTCTGTTATAGTGATCCACTTTAATGAGAAATATTTGGAAGGAAGCAGAATCGCCGGCTGTTGCAGCTGAGTCGATAGAAATGCAAGCTAAATAGTGTACAAAAACTAGATGCAGATTTGTTAAGCAACTAACACCACTTTTTTCTTGCTTTTCGTGTTTTGATTTTCTTGTATAGGATTTTTATTGAATGGCCAGAAGATTCGATTAGACCCCGTGCATGTATTGAGTATCACGAGTTGTTACCTTTGCCTTCTCGACTCTGCAGTGGTGTGAGAGTTTTAATATTATGATGTCAATTTTTTATAGACGGGCTTATCAAATGTGGCATAAATATAAAACTGTTTACCAATTGTTTGTAGGCGCCGGTTTTCGAATCAGGGTAAGGCATCGGTCTCCCCTCCTTGCTTTGAACGTTACTGCTCATAAGCTAGTTCGTAAAATAGCAACACATATGTTCAGCCATAAAATGAGAATACTATAACTTTTGAAAAACCACCTTCACTGACTAATGGGGACCGCCTTTTGAAAAGGTGGGAGATCTCTATGCTGCCTTTATTCAAAAGCCGTTCCAAATCTGATTGTATATTTTTTGTTGCTGTTTGTTCAGTATTAGCTTTTCCATTTACTGAAGTGCAGTATTTTTCACTTCCGCTATAAGAATCACGCTCTTTACGGAGCAGTTAGGTTATGTCATGCGTATCGAGGAACAGACAGCTTATTTAGAAAAGGAAGTGAAAAATACGAAAAACGAACTGTAAACATGTAGGAGTCGGTATGAACATTTAGGGAAGAGCACTACATACTTATGCTTACACTTGTTGCTCCAGTATTGTTTATCGTATGATACAACTGAAAATGAACCTAGATTGGAAAAGTCTACAACAGAAATCAATTTAGTATTAAATATGAATTGAAGTATTCGAAAAGGACATTATGGGAGAAAAACTACACATCATCGACAGATAGATATGATACAATGAACATTTGATAAAAACGGCAAGGCGTAGGTGTACACGATGATGGTGGCGCACGATCGCTCTGCCACCGCACGCTCACTATTTGCCTGTTTCACTCGCAATTTTATTCCCAACCCCACTACATGAGAATCGCCTCAACGCATGTATTGTTGCTGTGGTTGTTGTGGAGGTTGCTGCTGCGAATACATCATCGACTGATCGTAACCCTGAGGCGGATAGCCAGCCGGCATAACTTGCGGTCCACCAACCTGGGCTCCGGGATGCATACCCTGTGGTGGATACCCGTAACCTTGTGGAGGTCCCATTGGCATCCCCATTTGCGGCTGAGAAGTTGGCACAGGAGCTGCTTGAGGTTGCATAGGCATCATAGGCGGAGCCATCATTGTAGGCGGTGTTGGCTGATGTTGTTTCACCGGGTATGGAGCACTTACCGGTGTAGGTGCTCCAGACGGTGGACCACCTTCGGATGAGGGCGTCGGCTGTGCACAGTTTTCATCATTTGGAGCATTCTCGTCCTGAATAATGATACAGTGACAAACAAACATCACAAATGCATCGGCTTATTGTTAAATACAGAGGCACACATCCCTAAATACAGGGCAATTCCCAACAAGGAGGTCACATTTGCAATTGCTGAATAATTCAAAAGAGTATTTTTCAGTAGAGTTTGGTGCGCACCCTTGCAACAAGAGCGCCACCGGTTTTTTTCGGCATGACCTTGATCTTCGAAACAGGATATTCAGAAAAAGATACTTCTGAACCCACTCAACTTCTCTGTTTGAGATACGACAAGAAAAGTGAAAAATAGAAATGCTCTTTGCTCCTGACTGAGAACCTAACAAAACCTCTAACAACGATCAGAACGACGAGTAATACGCCGCTACCTTTGAGATATCTCGTATGGAAGTTTTGTAGAAACGAATACAGACAGCTCTTTCAAAAACTGCTGTAAATACAATTAATTGTCTGTTACAAGAAATGCTTGATATAGTAGCGTCTGCTGCCAATGCGC
This sequence comes from Ostertagia ostertagi, assembly GCA_036418205.1. Lineage (NCBI taxonomy): Eukaryota > Metazoa > Nematoda > Chromadorea > Rhabditida > Trichostrongylidae > Ostertagia > Ostertagia ostertagi. The sequence goes on along the minus strand of MU869738.1, from coordinate 32,478 downwards.
TCTTTCACATTTGCAAAGCTCCATGGCTTTAGTGGGAAATATAATGTGAATGACGCTGAATGCTCCTATTTTACATAACGGAGAGGAACTTTATGTTACTTTACGTTAGCGTTACGTACTTTCGCGCTTCTTAGCTCTACCGTAAATCCACATATAAAATGTAATTTCTTCAATTCTTGAATTGGAAGTGGAAAAAACGAGGATGGAAGCGCAGTTCAGCGCTCATGTCCTTGGGGGGGGGGGGGAGTGGGCATCCGAGTGACTGAGCCAATTAGTATGCTTGGGATTAAGCTCTAGGGAGTGGAAAGGGTCCTGGAGGTGCATGTTAACAATTTGTGTTCTCTCTGGCGTTTCTCCAACCTGCTAGGCTCACTCCCACCATGTTTTGTCACCTTACCCCCCCCCCAAGGGGCATGAGCGTCCGCAGTACAAATCACCTTTGTTTCATTGAAAACTATTACGATTAAGGCCTCCATTAAAACGTACTCCTTGCAAATTTGGAGTATGGTTTCCTTACAACCTGGAGCATGGTGGGCAAAAAGAGATAAACCGCATCCTGGGCGGAAAAGTGCAAAATACATACTGACAGAGATGTGTGGGATAAAAACTGACGGCAACAGCCGGAAGATTACAGCAGGTTTAAGAATAATAAGAAAGCGGAAAGTCCAACGACAATGGGGGATAATAACTAAAAATGATATTAAAAGCTCACCCTTAATTGTGGCAAAAGAGACTGATCCGCCGCCTGAGCAAGGTGTATGAGATTTCTGTGCAACAGCTGCTGATATTTAGCCGCTTCTTCGGTGCGTCCCTGAAAACCATTTGTGCTCACAGCGTTTCCGAAACCAAATGTCAGCAACGGGTTGCTTTTTTCTTAACTCACCTATGCCTTAATAATTTTTTCCCTTATAGACTTAATTAGCGAGGAATTCTCGTTCAAAAGTGCCTGAACTGTACTGCGATGGTCAGGCACACCCTGACGTACTTCAGGAGGTGCGAAAGCGAGTGACATGCCTATTTCGTTGAGAAGATCAAGTGAAAGGTATAAAGGGAAAACGACGAAGAATAACACAAATTAATATATTCTGCGAGGCTTTCACCTGTCTTGGAGACGAATCCAAATCAGCAATGAACCCTAATCTTTATTCTTCTAAAATTCACCACAGACATCACTTCTTATCACTTATTATACAATCTATTTAGTGCTGACACGAGTCTTCTTGTTCCATGCGAAGTTCGATGCATAATTTTTGGGCAGTATTTTGCGCTCATGCTCTTTCTGAAAAACAAACTTGGAAGAAAGAAATGGGAGTTGAAAATAGTTGCATAAACCAAAACTGCGTGGAATCATATTACCTCTACTTCATAAGTCCATCTATTCTTTACGCAGAAATCGATAGCATCCTCTTTACTAGCGAACTTCAAGTTCATGGAGATATTTGACAATGGATCACCTCTGAATTACAACTGATATGCATTACAATAAAATGCTCTGAAGCAGAGCAAACCGCAGCAAACACAAGGTGCGCTACTGGAAACTGTGCAGATAAAACCAACGATTGAGTCCTTGCGGACTTGGGCAATGATTACGATAAAAACCTCGTTTCCAAGAGACAAGAGTGTGACCCTTCAGGAAGGATGGAGTAGTTCCAAAAAGGGTTAGTCTGAGTGCAAGCAAAACCCAAAATGATGATAGAAAAGCGAAACTTATCCTATTCAGGAATGAATTTTCCTAATGTTTTCGTTTCTTCACTCTAGCTTTCACTAGCTTTTCGCATGATGAGAAGCCCGAGACTTTTCTTCCAAAATCAAGAATAGAAAGCGAAATGAAAGGCAAAAATGCTCACGAGCTGGTCCACCCCATCAGCGGATTTTCCCAACGCTGGCGATTGTCAAGCTCAATTCTCGCATGCTAAATTAAATATTCCATTAATTAGCTATCGCTGTACTTCGGCTCCCCCACTTTCTTCACGATTTGGGGCGCGGCCGCGGCGAGCGCGGACGAGTCGATAGTGCCCGCGAACTGTGGTGGTGATGCGTTATTCAAATTTACCCACACAGTTCGCGGGCACTATCGACTCGGCCGGGTTTGCCGCGGCCGCGCCCCAAATCGTGAAGAAAGTGGGGGAGCCAATTTATCAGCAATTCATAGTGACTTAATGGATAGGTAGTGACCGTCACTTCCTGAATCTGCCATTGAACATACTGATCATTGTTTGTGTGCTGATATTTGAATCAGAACTCCACTGATTCAGTCAATCATTATCGGCAAATAATTATAGACCAGCCGATACTCCGTTGAACGTATATATGGAGCCAAAATTTACGATGACAAAGGGTTTTTTCATGATTTCTCTTTTTGGAGAGCACTGCAACCGTCTACCAATTATGCACAACAATTATAGTTACGGATTTATATCCACAATAGCAAAATTCAGATACCTTACTCTAATCGAATTTAGAAAATTTTAGATTTTTCGAAATTAATGAAGGCAGGTGAAAGATCACTTGATCCGTTTATTTGATTTAAATAATGTATAACCCAACAGAACAGTCAAGTAAACAGTCACTAACATTAAGCAAGTCTAGCACATTGCCCAGAACTCTCTAAAGTATTGGATACATAAACTGGATTTGAATGCGGGGTCAACTAATGAACTCACTCTCTAGTGGGGTCTCTCTCTGTAGTCCCGTCTTTTCGTGGCTCTTTCACTGAGATACGAATCTGTAGGTCCTCCCCTAGTGGTTCTGTAATGTTTGGCTCAGGAGTCTGGCCTGGCTGGTCTTTTAAAAGCACCCCATGCTGTCGAAACCACTCCTGCATGTGAGAGGCCTCGATGCTTTGAGTCGCTGCTCTGCTGACAGACAAAGCCAGGTCGTGTGGCAGCCATGTCTACGGATACATAACATCTTCTAGAATCTAAGTCTATACTACGTATTCCTTAGTTCTCAAAGTCTAAGAAGAGCGCTCGCTGTGAAGTGGGTGGGAGTAGAATGTGATGACTGAAGTGGGTGGGAGTAGAATGTGATTGACTAAGTCTGAAAAGAAGGTTGACACAGGTTTCTAAGGTCATCTGGAATGACAAAAACATATACTGATGCATGACAGCAAGGATACTAGTAATGTACGGCACCACGAGAGGGAACGTTTCGGTCGACCAAAGAAACAGCTGCCAAATTGTGAAACTTGGCGGAGGCTTGATAAGGTTGCCTTGGAAAAAAGTGGGACCACGCTACACGACTGAGGTAGCGATGAAGGCAGACGTTTGCTGTCATGTTTTGGAAGGTGTCATGTATCCTTAGGCGTGGCTGCCGCCCGACCTGACTTTGCCTGTCGGCAGAGCAGCGACTCAAAGCATCGGGCCTCTCACATGCAGGAGTGGTTTCGACAGCATGGGGTGCTTTTAAAAGACCAGCCAGGCCAGACTCTTGAGCCAAACATTACAGAACCACTAGGGGAGGACCTACAAATTCGTATGTCAATGAAAGAGCCACGAAAAGACGGGACTACAGAGAGAGACCCCACAGAGTGAGTTCATTAATTGACCCCGCATTCAAATCCAGTTTATGTATCCAATACTTTAGAGAGTTCTGGGCAATGTGCTAGACTTGCTTAATGTTAGTGACTGTTTACTTGACTGTTCTGTTGGGTTATACATTATTTAAATCAAATAAACGGATCAAGTGATCTTTCACCTGCCTTCATTAATTTCGAAAAATCTAAAATTTTCTAAACCCAAATTTGAGCTGAAGGTTGAAATTTTCTGTGTGGATCATAAAACACGTAGTTAATAATTGTTGCAAATTTGGAGACGTTCCAGTGACTTTCAAAAGAGAAATCATGAAAAAACCGTTTGTTCAATTCTGCCACTACTGTATGTGCAATATCCTTCGGAGAGGGATATATGATTACATGAAGATAATGTCGGTGAGCCAAGACAGTATCAATAAGTCGAAGACACTGCGTACCTTAAGGATGCGACCGACACGCAATTCGTAAAAAGGTGGGCGTGCGGAGCGCAGCGCGACGAGAGCCACACGATGAAGATCTCACGATTCAATGCGGAATAACAGACAACAGGGTTCTTTTTCTCATGCTCCAGGTCATTTTCACGGGTTTTCCTCATACCTGCGCCAACGTCCACCTTTACTTTAATCTCTAAGAACTGCTTTTACATGAAAGTGGTTCGCTGTAATAGAAAACGAATTTCCGCTTTTTGCAGCACGAAACATATCTCGCTGAAGAACAGCAGGTCTAAACAGACTAAAGTGGACCGGAGGTTCTCGCAGCTGAAAAAAGTTTTCGCGCTCGAGAACCCGTAAAAGTCGCTTTTCGGTAGCAGAGCCACGACCTGTTCACTGTGATCGTCGCTTACGAAGAGTCTGATACGGACACTTTAAGGTAACAGGAATATTAACTGTATGAGAGGGCGGACCTTGACGGAGCTTCGAACAATCTCGGAACACTTGCTCACCAACTCTGAACTATGAAGTTAGAATAATTGCATTGATGGCTGTTTCTCCAACTGGCGCCGCCATCCTATTTTCTCCTCCAGAATACGTTTCCGCGCGTGCAATCGATTCGAACTTGCCATGAGACTAGTGTTGCGTAACTAGGCTCCCAACATATGATTGCATGTTGTAGCTACCTTCCCTTTTAAGCACTCTCTTCTTACGAACGGTCGCTTTGTCCCAGTTGTATAACGCGAGTGTATGACTGGTCCTGTGATGCTAGCTCCTTTTCTATTCATATACTTTATACAGGACCATCGGCCGACGCCTTATCCTGGAGAGTATATGGCTCATTTTAAGCGCGTGGGAAGGTTGCCGTCTAGAGCGTTTCAACGCGTCAAGATATTCAATAAGTTATTATCTATCTTGTTAGTCGTTAGAAGAATGACGATGCGCCTCTTAGAAGGGCAGTGAGGAGGACTCAAAAGCAAAGTATCAGGTTAATTTATGATGGTGTTTGATTCACTCAAATTGCGCAAAGCTCAGGAGTAATGTACGCAGTGAAGAATTGATAGGCACAAAATCCTGTAATCATGAATACGAGCATTTGCTCTGATGTACTGTTAGCAAGATATAGGGCGAAAGTACAGTTGATGGAAGTGAGAGGGAGACTGAGGGTTGGTATAAGATATTCCGAAAAGAGGATAGGTACATAGCAGGATTCAACTCGGTGCTACGCAAAACCTCCATCTTATCGGATGGAGGGTTCCCCACCCATGATATGTGTGTATTTGAGTCTGTCTAGATTGTCATTGGTACCGCCTAGGTCCTAGGTGACGGATTTCGATCAAAATGTGCGTTACCTTTTGACAGCGTACCCAGCACTTCTAGGCCATGTATATGCGCTTCCTTATGTGTCTGACCCGACTTTGCTTTGATGCAAATTCATCAGAAGCAGTCTGTGCCAACACCCTCCCCTCCCTGAATGAGACCTCAATCGATTTGTTGTACTTGACTTGTAACCTTAGGCAACCTTATCAATTACAAGTAGGAAACTGGAACAAAATAGGAAAAGCGACTCGCAGCACGTCGAAAACGCGCCTATAGTCAACTCCCCATACAAAAAAAACATAGCTATGCCAACGGAACCACTATATACAGTGCGTACCAAAAGTATTGGACACACTCAAGAATTTTTCATTTTCCCTTAAACTGTTAACTTCTGCACCACCATTCAATTGTGACCGCCACCATTCAATTTCTTGCGTGCGAAAACCGGAGAATTTCTCACTTCTCATCAATTTACATGCAGCATTAATTGTTTTGATTGAGGGATAAGCTTTGTATTACTGTACCCCTGTATCAAAATCAAAAGTATTGAGACATTTAAAAACACGCAATATTCAGAATCTAGAACGGTTTCCAGGTACTCAAAGGCTTACCTAGTAAGTGAGAATTCTGTCTGAGTAAGCTCATGACCAGCGTCTCATACCTCTTGTTATTCTGCCCAAACAGACACATTTTACCACCGCGATTAGGTCACTTGGGATGAAATTCTTTCCGCTACAACCGATTCCTCTACGTTTTCGATAAGGATGAAGTCTGAGGAATACGCTAGCCGACTTGCCAATCAAAGCCGTTGCGTTTAGCATTTTTCCAAATGGAATGGTGTCAGGGACCTCCCCTGCAAAACAAGTGATTTGCGACATGACTTTTCGAAAAAGGTTGTAGCCGGGACTCAAGCACCTCATTATAATCCTAGTTGTCTACCTGACATGTTGGCAAGCCAAACTCCAATGTTCCCCTCCTTTTGGAACCACCCCAGACCTTTGATGAACATCTTCCGAATTGTCTCTTCGAGCACATCTGCGGGTCACGACCAAAGGTCTCTCCAAAAACCAACAAGACCCACCCGAATAGCAAAAGATGAGCTCCTTTCTGCCAGTCGAGGTGGTCTAAGAAGGAAATTTCCACAGAAAGTCTTTTATTCTAATCTTACCATTTCCACGAAAGCGTCTGTCCGGTTCGACGTCTCATGTTGTGGTTCAGTTTTTGAGTAAGAATTCCAACCTTCCAACTTGTGCTAGGCCTCCATACACGAAGCTTTCTTCTATTTTCTATTGTACCATGCGCTCATCCGATCGAATGGAACGCTAATTGGTCATTTTTAAGACCGGGAAGGTCATTTGAACGCGAACGTGATAGCAGATAAAAAATTTTGACACATCACGAGCTATTCTTGTGTTGTTTTGAATAAGTAACGATCGAAGACAACCCTTAGTCATTTCGAGAGCTTAGCATCAGGATTTCTGGATTCTCTCTCCAAACCTACGAGGACGCATGACTGGTTGACGTGCTATTTCGCAATAGGAAGGTTCAGAAGCATGAGGATCCCATTTCTGTGCTTGGTCTTCTTCAGAAAAACGCTTGCCGTGAAGAGGAATGATGCCAGAATAAGTAACGAAAGGAGAAGTAAAAATAGGTTAGGAAATCGATGCAAAAACTTCATCTGCCTCAGGGTGTCCACATAATTTTGATACAAAGAAAAAAATTTCCATGAAAAATAGTTCGCTAAGTTAGAACGAAATCTTTTGCCGAAAATATCATTTAGGTTATCGACCACTAGGAGTTGAATGGTGAAGGTTTCATGACATAAAAAAGCCTTTAGCTGACCCCTGAGAATCGATTCCAGGGTGTCCACATACTTTTGGTACGCACTGTAGAGAATTGCTTCCAAACGAACCTTGGTATTCCCCCAACCGGACTGCGTAGCCTCTCGTGCAGCTCGGAAGATACGAACAGTACGCTCTTCTGTGTGTTCTGCCGGTCTGCCGCCAATTTCCGCTGCTTCGTCGCCTGTTACCATTACGGGAACCTAAAGGATCAAAATGCAAGGAAAGTCTATAAAAACAGTGCGTTACAATTACCTTCGGAACTGTCGGCTCTATTATATCGTCCACCTCCTTTCGCTTAGCGTCATGCAAACGAGGTACTGGTAGATCTTTGTCGGTCGCAAGGCTGCGTACCTGAATCTGCCTTACGACCCTCGTGATCCCCGAGCGGATCATCTGAAAAGGTTAAAATAATTAGGAATAGGTAGTAATTTAAGGAAGAATAGAGGTGGAATTAAAGCTGCAACGCCCACATATGGGTCTATTCCAGTTAGGGGGGGGCATCATGATGCAGTGACTCCCAAAAAGCTACGGTAACTCCGAGCCAGGGGGAGTGTAGCCAGTCTAGGGGGGTGGGGGGTGAGGGCAGTCACTTGACATGCGTGAAAAGCTGGAATGTTCGAGTTCACACTAGTTCGCCGAGAAACTGCATCATGATGCCCCCCTAACTGGAATAGACCCCCAATTGCTTCGAGTCCTCGTGAAAGACTAGTAAGCCCGATTTTAAAACCTAAAAAACACGCGAAATTTTAGGCAAGGCGGGGGCGCGAAGAGGGATGAACAAAAAACTTCAAGAGAAAAGCGACAAAGCTTCTTGAGCTTTAATATTTTTATGTTCCATAACATGGTTTACCGAAGCACTCTCTGTAAAAGTACATTAAATGGTTAGCATAATGATGTAGGTGACATGAAGTGAAATAACACGTGAGGTAGCGCTCTTGCGGACTCACAGGAAATATTGTGTCGGTTTGTGCGCTACAGTGCGAATTAGATGCGCGCGGCCTGCGTCACGACTGCATAAATTATTTTGTGATTGACGGTCTATTTGGTTTTCTTCCATCTTTGTTTCTCATAACAGTATGTTCCTGTTAGATATCCGGGCGCAGTATGGCTCCGGGGGAGGAACCCGTAACATTGCGTCAGATCCACGAAAACTTTCAGTTTTGGAAGTTGGAGGAGGAGAGGGTGAGCTGCGTAGGCAATTCCTTCGCTCCGGAATTTGTCCCTCTGCGTTAGGCTAGTCCTAGTGATTCTTACGACAGACTCGGCTCAGACTCTGCGATTGCATCGCGCGATGCAGTCGCTCTTGCAATGTGCACAAGCGACGGGCGATTGGCATCGCTCCAAAGTGCGAGCGACGGGAGATTTACCCCGCCGACGACCGATACACACGGCGCCGCTCGGGTAAATCTCCCGTCGCTCGCACTTTGGAGCGATGCCAATCGCCCGTCGCCTGTCTGGCTCGCTCCAAATCCCAAGGAGGGAGGTGAGAGCCTTAGGACTAAGCCTTGTAAGGGGGAGGGAATCCGAGGTGGGTGAGCCATTGTGGCAAAAGTTTGAATGTGTGAGATCGCAGTGGTGATGAGCCGCTGATAAGGTGAGAGAGCGCAGACGAAAGCGTCGAGTGAGGCAGCTTAAAGGGCCGAGTGCAAGTAGTCCGTCGACCCGGCGCTGTGGGGATTATTGCATACCGCGCCAGAATCGGCGCGATGCAATCGGCAGAGCTTTGACCCGACAGTCAACCAAGGTCCTAACGAAGTGTCAACCTGTTCGTACTTGGTGGTCCTTCGTATGGCTTGTGCTCGATACTTTAAGCTTTGGCCACTGCATGAATGACTCCTCTAACTCGTTGGTCAAATGCAGACACATTCGTATACTCGATATCGGTGAGTTGGGGTGGGCGTGTCACCGGAAGTGACGTGCACTTGATAGAAACTATGTGGATAAGCTGCTTCCAACATACATCGCTGGCTATCAGCAAAGCATGCTGGCAACAGCTTATCCACGCACTTCTATCAAGTGCACGTCACTTCCGGTGACACACCCACCCCAACTTTCGGATATCGACTGTATTTGGTATAGCGTCGAGAACACCATAGAATCACATTTTGAATCGAAATCTTAAAATAGAATCTTCCCCTTGATATACTCTCCCCCACAACTATAATATATACGGTAGGCGCCCTGATCTACCTTGATGGGCCATCGACGTCGCAAGAATGATCGCGTTTGCGAATCGAGGACTGGCGGAAGTCACAGACTGTAGCATTGTGGAGAAGGTATACGGCCAGAGTGACCGATACTTACCTACATACGTAGTGCTGTGCAGTCTTCACTTGGCGAATGACTATGGAAGCTCCCATACGAAACTGATCCTATAAAAAGTATCGCACTTGCCTCCCTTCCATCACTGTAGTTCCAAACTCGAAAATGGTTTCCCGTTTTGAAATCAGTGTCGGGAACTCATAAGCGTTGGAGACACTTTGTCCAGTAACCTTATAGGCAAGCTCCGGGATAACATCGGTTTGGAACAGGGTTTAGTTATGAATCTAGAGGTGGGAGGCAGGGTCAACCGTCACGTTGGACCGACATTGGACCGACGTTGGACCGACGTTGACCGCTCTCCGCGCCGGCATTCGCACTCGCCTTGCGCGAGCCGTCTGTGTCTCCGTGCGTACGTTCACTCTCGGCATTACTCTCACACGCTAGAGAGCCATGCGTTGGACTTTGTCCAACGGACGGTTGACCCTGGGTGGGAGGTGATCTGGAAAAAGAAAAAGCAAAGAAACCCCCCGATCATGGCCATGAATAGAAACGAAGGAGTGATTGCGGGTCGGACGAGCTTCTAGCGCCCTTTCGCGCACTTTCAAGCCGCAAGAAGGGGCGCGATATCAACACTTGCCCGCCTGTCTACTGCACCCGGGGGGTGGAAGGGGTGAGCGCGCCTAATCTGAATTGACTTTGATCTTGCCTTTTTATTGGGATGTGATCGACAGTAAATCAGGGTAGCTACCGTATCAACAAAAAGTCTGTTTTGATGTTAGTAATTCAAAATGTATGTGATTCTGTGGTTTTCTCAACGCTGATATTTCAAGGCACTTTACACAGCGCGGTAGTGCTTGAGCTTCTCCGGAGTATCGTCGAGTCGTCGAGGGGTGTCGGTACCAAGCCTTTTTGACTATCTAGAGAAGAATTACCTTATCCGTTTGACAGAGTACTACGTGAGTAACTGGAGTTGAACCCGAGTGGTCCATTCTCAAGGTGTATACACTGTCCCTAAGTAAAGGCGCATTTCAGACACTCCAACCTGCTCTCACTGGTAGGAGCCTAGTACTCCAACCGAGAAATATGGCAACAACGAAGGAGGAGGAGATGGAGTGCGATGAGGCTGTTCAAAGTGAAGTCGAAGAGAAGGTGAGCTTCGGTGATTTGCTAAGTTGTTGTCGATTTCTTGATCAGCTCTAAAAATAAGCTCTTACCTAGGACCCAGTACGAAGTGCACAATATTCTGTAAGAGTAATGCCTGCCAATAACGGAAACAAGTTTCCAGCTTTTGAAAGTTTCGTTGTTCATTCTGTCTTGTATCTATCCTTCCTTTGGTTAGGCATCATATAGTTTGCTGTTGTTTGTTGTGCCGATTATTAGTCTTATTCCTTTGATTGACGACCATTTAATAAACAGGGAGAAGTTCCAGTTGCAGAATATGAATGAGGATAGCTAACAAGACGTTATTTCAGCCACAGGCTTCTACGTTTGAAGGCAATGTCCATATGGGCGATGCCGGTTTGGAAGATGAAGACGATGAAGTGGAAGACGAAGAGGGAGAAGAATCAGAGGGCGATGAGGTGAGAGCCGTACTTCTTGCCGGAGAGCTGCGGTCTTCATGGCATTGATCAACTTGCTCTTTGAGTTGCGCCAAGCAGTCATTTTCCATTTACAATTAGACCTACTGCTGAACGCGTACTAAACACGGTTTACGAGCTACTTGAACTCGGCTCCAAAAAGCTTCGGTGTGCTACCGTCCGCCTTTTTCTCTTGCTCTCATGCACAGTGAGCTCGCTTATAACTTGGCCACGCGAAAGTGGCCTCATAATCCACCCACCCCTGAATTCCCTACGCTCCCCATGGCTTCGCTTACCTAGCGTTTGGTATCGTTAGGAGCTTAGGTGGGCGCCTTTCTATAACGCCATGCGCTGTGGCTTTTTTTGACAGAGAACATAGGAGCATGTGCGAGTGGCCGCGAAACTTACCCTACCTCGTTTCGAACCGAATGAAATTTGAATCATCGAGAAAAAAATGGAAAAAACGAAATTGCGAGAAAATGGAGCCATCTAGCTTTACTTCGAAGACTCGTAGTAAAACCGAAGGCTGCCTTATGCCCCGCAACTGTTCCATTTTGTTTCTGAATTTTCTAAGTTTCTTCGCGGCGCTGAGCAGGCCACACGGTCCGTGCCAGGCAGTGGCAATGTGACTTTGAATTCAACGTCAATGCAGCTTGAACTTCTCCATCTTTTGAAAGTATGTTTGTAGTTGGAGAGAAATTCAGAATTTCTCTATTTGCAGGTTGAGAGCATTGAGGACATTAAAATACAGAACGGTATTTTCAAATACCGTGTTCGATGGGTTGGCTGCAAACCTAGTGAAGACACGTGGGAACCTGAAGAGAGTTTCACCGGTAAGAAGTGTACGTATTTTCGATAGATTTTTGCAGATTTTTGTTTTCTCCACCGGATTCTGTTGTATTGTGTTAGCTAGATTTTGGCCCACGAATTAGAAGGCTGCAATTATTCATCATGTTTAGGTTCTGAAAGTAAGGCCTTGTTGGAGGAGTTCCGAGAAGCACATAAGGAAAAGGTTGAGCAGCTTCTCAAGGCCGACAGTAAGTTTCCAAATTTTTTTTTTTTTTTTTTTTTTTTTTTTTTTTTTTTTTTTTTTTTTTTTTTTTTTTTTTTTTTTTTTTTTTTTTCATTTTTCCCTTCTTTTCTGTTTTTCCATAATATTTTTTTTTCTGGGCATTCCGTTCCATTTCAATATAAAATGTCAATTTTTACTTACTACGTATGGCAATTTATTTAATTAGCTCTAGATTCTCATATTACAATATAATTCTCTCGCAATTAGTCCTTAAATAATTTATGCATGATGTATTTTATCATTTTTTTCTATGGTGGTGATTACTAAGATTGCAACGTAGATCCTTCTGTATTTTATAGAACTTGATGAAGGTCATTCAGAAGCGAGAAAAGCCAGGCGAACAAAGCGTGGTCCTCGATGGGAATATGTATCGGAAATAGTTACGAGAGAAGTGATTATTACGTCATTAGCTTCTAGATCTTACCATTGATAAGCCTATTTTCTATCTCAATCTAAGCGAATAGTTCCTCTAGGAAAGTAGCAGTTTGAAGCCACGAGAACTTCAGGCCGATGATGTTTTCTACGGAAAACCGGCAGCGGAATTGGCAGATGCGCCTAGTGAATTGAAGAAACTTTTTGATCCTACTCACAAGAATACAGCTACTGAATTAGTAAGTCATCTTTTTTTCCTAACAGAGAAAAGAAATCATTTGAACAGCTTGAAAGGGGTGATAAGGTAAGGTAGTGGACCAGTTAATAGAATCACTATGGTTTCATAGAATTGTTCTCAAAAGCGAAACTGTACTTCCTTATGAAGACAGTAGTGGAGTTCCCTGAAAAAGATATGCTGCATTTTTTCAATTTCCACACTGGGCTTATACTCTTCAAGCTTTGTGCAATAGTTATTATTTTTAGTTCCTTACCACGACAGATCCGTCGGTGAAGGTCACCAGAAGTCAGACAAAAGCGCTAATAGGTTCATCACGAGAGGCTTCAAGATCCAATACTCCAACGCTCTCGTCCAAATTGCTGACGCCCGATGTAGGACTTTCCTCTTCGTTTTCTTGTACACGTATCTAGAAAATTCTTTTGTTTTATACTTCATTCTTTTCGTGATGACCTCGTCTCTTTCCTCCAGGACACTTCACGTGGTTCAGCGAGCCCTACTCCTCAACCAGCACCAAAAGGACGTCAAAGGAAAGGAAAAGCGCCACCTCAAAGGGCCACAAAACGGAAAGCCGCTGAACGAAAGGTTATCTAAGTATTTAGTTTTCAATCTATAATAGTCCACAAGAAAACGCAGAGTGCTTTTTTCCTTTTGACTTTGGTGTCCTCGTTGTGTTTACGTTAGTTTTTAAATGTATATCAGTTTTTGGGCTTCTCACTCTCGTGGTGTCTGGGCCGCGAAAGTTCTGAATCTTGAACAACAACAACAAAGTGCTTCACTAGATAGTGCGACATTCCGAAGTTTTATTGAAAGTTCCCTTAAAATCCTAAGGTCCATCTGGTTTTCAAATCATCCGGCAGTTTCCAGTACCTAGCCACGTTGGTCGTGCTTTTTGGGCTTTTGGTTTTGTTCGACTTCGTAATGAAAGTTTTGAAGTTCTTTACTGAAGAGCTTGGAGATATTGTGTCAGTATTTATTTATTTATTTATTTATTTGGATACACTCAAAGGTGTGCACAGTAAAGAAAGGAACATCACATAACAACAATAGAACAATAGGAGAGCTACACTGGGGAACACCATTAGTACTAGAAGAGCCGACAGCTGGTGTATGAGTAAGTCGTGACCTCCTAATGAGGTGGCGGAAGTGTAATCCAGCAGATCGATTTTATGGACAGGGACCGAAGATAGGACATGATTTTGCCCGAAAGGAATCAACAAAAAGCATCCATAATAGTAGGCCATTGTCTTAACAGAGTTAACTGCCAAATAAGATAACCAAGCCTGAGGCCGCAGCATGTAGGGCGGATGCACGCCGCACCTCATTAACCTAAACACAGACCCTACCGCTGGCCCAGTGGTGCTTACGTGGTAGTTGACTGTGTTGATAAGTATTCTACGATGAAAAAAAGGATGCGATTTCATCATACTTAATCATGCGTATATGAGACGGCCTACAGTCGCACGCCATAGGAAGCAGAGGCCTGAAGGCCATTTGGCAACGTGAAAATCAGCCGAAATCCAGTCCAGCTAAAAAAAAGGGGCAGTTGAAGAAGAAAACACACACCTCATAGGAAGTCACAAGGATGTATATTTAGAAAATAAAGAGATAGTAGGCCTCAAACATGATTTACAATTGCTGAAGGTCCCAGTTGTACTGCAGCAGTAAACTAAAACTATTCAAAACTGAAAAAAGAAAAGCTATTGAAAACCGGCTTAGCATATTGCGAAGTTTTATTTTTTTTGTTTTTTTTTTTTATTTATTGTTTTTTTTATTATTATTTTTTTCTGTTATTTTTTTTATTTTTTTTATATAACCCTATATTCAGAAGGAATCTGAGACTGCAGTTGAAACCGTGGTTATCGCTTCATCTAGTGTGGCTGAAAATCAGGTAATTTACCTACCTCTGGTTGTGATTGGTAACAATAGACTTTCTGAGATCGCGTTATTTTTCTTCCGATTATTTAGTGCTGATGTCCTTTTTTTCTGAACGAGCTCTTGACCATTTTTCAGGCTTCTACACCGTCCTCATCTGACAAACCTCCGATTGTGCTGAAGCTTACTTTGAAGAGTATGTTCAGAATCCTACTATTCTATTTGATCCTTTTTCCGTTAAATAACTCTAAGCTTCAGCACCTTTTCATAAATGTCTTGACTGCGAGCATTGTTCTCACAAATAGTTGTTTAGAAGCCGACAAGCCTGCAAAGAAGGAAAAGCGCTCTTCATCTGAGAAGGCACCAAAAGAGAAGAAGAAAAGAGAGAAGAAATCTTCGTTGGATACTGTAATGTCTCCGCCGCCGTCACAAGGGAAGGATGCTGTTCAGCCTGAGAAGTCATCAAGTCAGGAAACTGAAATGGAGGTGGATCAGCCATCATCTCAGTCGGCGAGTAAAGCCGCACCTGTCTCAGAAGATAATGCACAGCCGGCAAGCCGAAACACGGTCACAGCAATCGATTGCAAAAACTCCGAGTCAACCACCAACACAACTCACCATAACTGGCGCCGGTTTCGAGGTTGACTCGGAGTTTTGCATCGATGCTGGTGACGTCTTCGGCTTGCCTTCTGTGGCATTATCTTCTGAGACAGGTGCGGCTTTACTCGCCGACTGAGATGATGGCTGATCCACCTCCATTTCAGTTTCCTGACTTGATGACTTCTCAGGCTGAACAGCATCCTTCCCTTGTGACGGCGGCGGAGACATTACAGTATCCAACGAAGATTTCTTCTCTCTTTTCTTCTTCTCTTTTGGTGCCTTCTCAGATGAAGAGCGCTTTTCCTTCTTTGCAGGCTTGTCGGCTTCTAAACAACTATTTGTGAGAACAATGCTCGCAGTCAAGACATTTATGAAAAGGTGCAGAAGCTTAGAGTTATTTAATGGAAAAAGGATCAAATAGAATAGTAGGATTCTGAACATACTCTTCAAAGTAAGCTTCAGCACAATCGGAGGTTTGTCAGATGAGGACGGTGTAGAAGCCTGAACATGGTCCCAGGCTCGTTCAGAAAAAAGGTCATCAAGCCCCTAAATAACGAAGAAAAATAACGCGATCTCAGAAAGTCTATTGTTACCAATCACAACCAGAGGTAGGTAAATTACCTGATTTTCAGCCACACTAGATGAAGCGATAACCACGGTTTCAACTGCAGTCTCAGATTCCTTCTGAATATAGGATGATATAACTTCGCATACTTCTAAGGCCGTTTTTCAAAGTTTTCTTTTTTCGAGTTGAATATTTAGTTTACTTTCGGTGCAGTAACTACTGGGTTCGCATTGTAAATGCATTTTGAGCCTACTATCTATCTCTTTATTTTCTAAATATTCATCCTTGTGACTTCCTATGAGGTGGTGTGTTTTTCTTCCTACTGGCCCCTTTTTTTTAGCTGGACTGGATTTCGGCTGATTTTCACGTTGCCAAATGGCCTTCAGGCCTCTGCTTCCTATGGCGTGCGACTGTAGGCCGTCTCATATACGCATGATTAAGTATGATGAAATCGCATCCTTTTTTTCATCGTAGAATACTTATCAACACAGTCAACTACCACGTAAGCACCACTGGGCCAGCGGTAGGGTCTGTGTTTAGGTTAATGAGGTGCGGCGTGCATCCGCCCTACATGCTGCGGCCTCAGGCTTGGTTATCTTATTTGGCAGTTAACTCTGTTAAGACAATGGCCTACTATTATGGATGCTTTTTGTTGATTCCTTTCGGGCAAAATCATGTCCTATCTTCGGTCCCTGTCCATAAAATCGATCTGCTGGATTACACTTCCGCCTCATTAGGAGGTCACGACTTACTCATACACCAGCTGTCGGCTCTTCTAGTACTAATGGTGTTCCCCAGTGTAGCTCTCCTATTGTTCTATTGTTGTTATGTGATGTTCCTTTCTTTACTGTGCACACCTTTGAGTGTATCCAAATAAATAAATAAATAAATAAATACTGACACAATATCTCCAAGCTCTTCAGTAAAGAACTTCAAAACTTTCATTACGAAGTCGAACAAAACCAAAAGCCCAAAAAGCACGACCAACGTGGCTAGGTACTGAAAACTGCCGGATGATTTGAAAACCAGATGGACCTTAGGATTTTAAGGGAACTTTCAATAAAACTTCGGAATGTCGCACTATCTAGTGAAGGTACTTTGTCGTATGTTGTCAAGATTCAGAACTTTCGTGTGCCGCTGACACCACGAAGATGTGATAAGGCCGCAAAAACTGATATACATTTAAAAACTAAACGTAAACACAACGAGGACACCAAAGTCAAAAGGAAAAAAGCACTCTGCGTTTTCTTGTGGACTATTATAGATTGAAAACTAAATACTTAGATAACCTTTCGTTCAGCGGCTTTCCGTTTTGTGGCCCTTTGAGGTGGCGCTTTTCCTTTCCTTTGACGTCCTTTTGGTGCTGGTTGAGGAGTAGGGCTCGCTGAACCACGTGAAGTGTCCTGGAGGAAAGAGACGAGGTCATCACGAAAAGAATGAAGTAATAAAAAATAAAGAATTTCTAGATACGTGTACAAGAAAACGAAGAGGAAAGTCCTACATCGGGCGTCAGCAATTTGGACGAGAGCGTTGGAGTATTGGATCTTGAAGCCTCTCGTGATGAACCTATTAGCGCTTTTGTCTGACTTCTGGTGACCTTCACCGACGGATCTGTCGTGGTAAGGAACTAAAAATAATAACTATTGCACAAAGCTTGAAGAGTATAAGCCCAGTGTGGAAATTGAAAAAATGCAGCATATCTTTTTCAGGGAACTCCACTACTGTCTTCATAAGGAAGTACAGTTTTGCTTTTGAGAACAATTCTATGAAACCATAATGGTTCTATTAACTGGTCCACTGCCTTACCTTAGCAGCCCTTTCAAGCTGTTCAAATGATTTCTTTGCTCTGTTAGGAAAAAAAAAGATGACTTACTAATTCAGTAGCTGTATTCTTGTGAGTAGGATCAAAAAGTTTCTTCAATTCACTAGGCGCATCTGCCAATTCCGCTGCCGGTTTTCCGTAGAAAACATCATCGGCCTGAAGTTCTCGTGGCTTCAAACTGCTACTTATAGAGACTATTCGTTTAGCTGAGATGAACTAGGCCTTATTCAATGGTAAGATCTAGAAACTAATGACGTAATAATCACTTCTCTCGTAACTATTTCCGATACATATTCCCATCGAGGACCACGCTTTGTTCGCCTGGCTTTTCTCGCTTCTGAATGACCTTCATCAAGTTCTATAAAATACAGAAGGATCTACGTTGCAATCTTAGTAATCACCACCATAGAAAAAAAATGGATAAAATACATCATGCATAAATTTTTAAGGACTAATTGTGAGAGAATTATATTGTAATATGAGAATCTAGAGCTAAATTAAATAAATTGGCCATACGTAGTAAGTAAAAATTGACATTTTATATTGAAATGGAACGGAATGCCCAGAAAAAAAAATATTATGGGAAAAACAGAAAAGAAGGGAAAAATGAAAGCCAAATGAAATATCTTGGAAAAATTTGGAAACTTACTGTCGGCCTTGAGGAGCTGCTCAACCTTTTCCTTATGTGCTTCTCGGAACTCCTCCAACAAGGCCTTACTTTCAGAACCTAAACATGATGAATAATTGCAGCCTTCTAATTCATGGGCCAAAATCTAGCTAACACAATTCAACAGAATCCGGTGGAGAAAACAAAAATCTGCAAAAATCTATCGAAAATACGTACACTTCTTACCGGTGAAACTCTCTTCAGGTTCCCACGTGTCTTCACTAGGTTTGCAGCCAACCCATCGACACGGTATTTGAAAATACCGTTCTGTATTTTAATGTCCTCAATGCTCTCAACCTGCAAATAGAGAAATTCTGAATTTCTCTCCAACTACAAACATACTTTCAAAAGATGGAGAAGTCAAGTTTGATGGTGAGTGAATTCAAAGTCACGAATTACGATCTGCCTGGCAGCGACCCGTGCCTTTTGCTCCCGCGCCGCGAAGAAACCTAAAAATTCAGAAAGCAAAATGGAACAGTTTGCGGGGCATAAGGCAGCCTTCGGTTTTACTACGAGTCTTCGAAGTAAAGCTGGATGGCTCCATTTTCTCGCAATTTCGTTTTTTCCATTTTTTTCTCGATGATTCAAATTTCATTCGGTTCCGAAACGAGGTAGGGTAAGTTTCGCGGCCACTCGCACATGCTCCTATGTTCTCTGTCAAAAAGCCACAGCGCTGCGTTATAGATAGGCGCCCACCTAAGCTCCTAACGATACCAAACGCTAGGTAAGCGAGCCATGGGGAGCGTAGGGAATTCAGGGGTGTGTGTGAGCCACTTTCCGCGTGGCACGTTTAAGCGAGTCACTGTGGCCATGAAGCGCAAGAGAAAAAGTCGACGGTAGCACACCGAAGCTTTTTGGAGCCGAGTTCAAGTAGCTCGTAAACCGTGTTTAGTACGCGTTCAGCAGTAGGTCTAATTGTAAATGGAAATGACTGCTTGGCGCAACCCAAAGAGCAAGTTGATCAATGCCATGAAGACCGCAGCTCTCCGGCAAGAAGTACGGCTCTCACCTCATCGCCCTCTGATTCTTCTCCCTCTTCGTCTTCCACTTCATCGTCTTCATCTTCCAAACCGGCATCGCCCATATGGACATTGCCTTCAAACGTAGAAGCCTGTGGCTGAAATAACGTCTTGTTAGCTATATCCTCATCATATTCTGCAACTGGACTTCTCCCTGTTTATTAAATGGTTGTCAATCAAAGGAATAATAAGACTAATAATCGGCACAACAAACAACAGCAAACTATATGATGCCTAACCAAAGGAAGGATAGATACAAGACAGAATGAATAACGAAACTTTCAAAGCTGGAAACTTGTTTCCGTTATTGGCAGGCATTACTCTTACAAATATTGTGCACTTCGTACTGGGTCCTAGGTAAGAGCTTATTTTTAGAGCTGATCAAGAAATCGACAACAACTTAGCAAATCACCGAAGCTCACCTTCTCTTCGACTTCACTTTGAACAGTCTCATCGCACTCCATCTCCTCCTCCTTCGTTGTTGCCATATTTCTCGGTTGGAGTACTAGGCTCCTACCAGTGAGAGCAGGTTGGAGTGTCTGATATGCGCCTTTACTTAGGGACAGTGTATACACCTGAGAATGGGACCACTCGAGTTCAACTCCAGTTACTCACGTAGTACTCTGTCAAAGGATAAGGTAATTCCCCCCCCCCCCCCCCCCCCCGCCCCCCCCCCCCTCTTCTCTAGATAGTCAAAAGGCTTGGTACCGACACCCCTCGACGACTCGACGATACTCCGGAGAAGCTCAAGCACTACCGCGCTGTGTAAAGTGCCTTGAAATATCAGCGTTGAGAAAACCACAGAATCACATACATTTTGAATTACTAACATCAAAACAGACTTTTTGTTGATACGGTAGCTACCCTGATTTACTGTCGATCACATCCCAATAGGTAAGATCAAAGTCAATTCAGATTAGGCGCGCTCGCCTCTTCCATCCCGGGGGTGCAGTAGACAGGCGGACAAGTGTTGATGTCGCGCCCCTTTTGCGGCTTGAAAGTGCGCGAAAAGGGCGCTAGAAGCTCGTCCGACCTGCAATCCACTCCTTCGTTTCTATTCAGGGCATGATCGGGGGTTTTCTTTGCTTTTTCTTTTTCCAGATCACCTCCCACCAGGGTCAACCGTCCGTTGGACAAAGTCCAACGCATGGCTCTCTAGCGTGTGAGAGTAATGCCGAGAGTGAACGTACGCACGGAGACACAGACGGCTCGCGCAAGGCGAGTGCGAATGCCGGCGCGGAGAGCGGTCAACGTCGGTCCAACGTCGGTCCAACGTCGGTCCAATGTCGGTCCAACGTGACGGTTGACCCTGCCTCCCACCTCTAGATTCATAACTAAACCCTGTTCCAAACCGATGTTATCCCGGAGCTTGCCTATAAGGTTACTGGACAAAGTGTCCTCAACGCATGAGTTCCCGACACTGATTTCAAAACGGGAAACCATTTTCGAGTTTGGAACTACAGTGATGGAAGGGAGGCAAGTGCGATACTTTTTATAGGATCAGTTTCGTATGGGAGCTTCCACAGTCATTCGCCAAGTGAAGACTGCACAGCACTACGTATGTAGGTAAGTATCGGTCACTCTGGCCGTATACCTTCTCCACAATGCTACAGTCTGTGACTTCCGCCAGTCCCTCGATTTCGGCAGAACGCGATCATTTTTGACGGTCGATGGCATCAACGGTAGATCAGGGCGCCCACGTATACATAGTTGTGGGGGGAGAGTATATCAAGGGGAAGTCTATTTTAAGATTTCGATTCAAAATGTGATTCTATGGTTATTCTCGACGCTGATACCAATACAGTCGATATCCGAAAGTTGGGGTGGGTGTGTCACCGGAAGTGACGTGCACTTGATAGAAGTGCGTGGATAAGCTGTTGCCAGCATGCTTTGCTGATAGCCAGCGATGTATGTTGGAAGCAGCTTATCCACATAGCCCGTATCAAATGCACGTCACTTCCGGTGAAACGCCCACCCCAACTCCGATATCGAGTATGCGAATGGTCTGCATTTGACCAACGAGTTAGAGGAGTCATTT